>CM034082.1:16293715-16306215 GCA_019845555.1 Aristolochia fimbriata | reverse complement strand
CTCTATCTCTCTCTCTCTCTCTAATAATCTCTCTCTCTAATCTCTATTATCTCATTTCTCTCTCTCTCTCTTCTCTCTCTTCTCTCTCTCTCTTAATAATAAAAATTTAATAATAAAATAATAATAATAATAATAATAATAATATTCTCTTTTAATAATTTCTCTTTAATAATAATATATCTCTTTCTTCTCATAATAATCTCTCTTAATAATCTCATAAATAATCTCTCTTTCTCTAATATCTAATATCTCTAATATATATTTTTAATAATAATATATTAATATATATATGCTCTCTCTTTTAATATCTAATCTAATTTTAATAATTTTTCTATATATATAATTATATTTTTAATTTATTTTAATATAAGAATATAATTTAATAATATATATAATTTATATATAAAAATCTATAATAATATTTTTTTAGTTTTATTATTATAATAATATAAATATATTTTATTAATAATAATTTATTTGGTCTATCTATTTTTATAAAATATAAATTTTAACTAATATATTAATATAATATATATATTTATATATCTTATATTTTAATAATAAATAATAATAATTCTTTAATAAATAATTAAATAATAATAATATATAATAATAATTTATAATCTCATCTTTCTCTTTAATAAATAATTTCTCTTCTAATATATATAATATTTATAATAATATATAATATATAATATATATAATAATAATTTAATAAATAATTCTTTAATCTTAATATCTTAAATAATCATTTAATTATATAATAATATCTTATTATATAATAATATCTCTCTTATAATATCTCTCTCTTTCATATATCTCTCTCTTTCTTTCTCTCTTATCTCTCTCTCTTTCTCTCTATATATATCTCTCTCTTTCTCTAAAATTTCTCTCTCTATTCATATCTATTTTCTCTAATCTCTCTTTCTCTCTCATCTGCTCTCTCTTTTCTATCATCTCTCTCTCTTTCTCTCTTCTCTCTCTCTTTCTCTCTCTCTTCTCTCTCTAATTTCTCATCTCTCTCTTTCTCTCTCATTTTTCTCTCTCTTTCTCTCTCATCTCTCTCTCTCTCTTTCTCTCTCTCTCTCTCTCTCTCTCTCTCTTCTCTCTCATTTGTTCTCCTCTCTTTCTCTCTCTAATCTACATATAATGTTTATATGTAATTGATTTTTTTCAAATAAGAATAACGGAGATTTATCAGTTTTTTAACTAAAAAAAATAATCATACAATTCTTTTTAGTTTATTATTGTTACAATGGTAGTTTTATTCATACACATTCTTTGGAGTTATCTATTTTTATAAAACTCTAAATAAGTAACTTTATATCAATTTTCCTTATATATTTATTAACTCATATCTTAATGGTTCTATCACATAGTGCAAACTCTGATTCTCTTCTTGCCTCTCTTATTTTCCTTTGTTTTCTTCTGGTCCTCTCTCTTTCTCTCTCTCTCTCTCTCTCTCTCTCCCTTTTCTCTCTCTCCCATTTGCTCTCTCTCCCATTTCTCTCTCTCTCTCTCTCTCTCTCTCTCTCTCTCTCTCTCTCTCTCTCTAATATATCTATATAATCTCTAATAATAATAATCTAATTTTCTCTCTAAAATAATCTCTATATTTATCTTTTCTCTCTAATAAAAATCTAATCTTATATATAATTTCTATCTCTTTCTTTTTCTAATCTCTATATTAATCTAATTTAATCTTAATCTTTCTATATCTCTCTCTTTATATCTCTCTCTCTATCTATTTAATAATCTTTCTCTCTAATATCTGCTCTCTCTTAATCTCATGTAATAATAATAATTCATATATATATCTCTCTTTCTCTCTCATATCTAATCTAATTTATCTCTAAATAATCTCTCTCTTTCTCTCTCATCTCTCTCTCTTTCTCTTTTCTCTCTAATCTCTCTCTTTTCTATTATTCTCTCTCTTTTCTCTCATCTGCTTCTCTTTCTCTCTCATTTTCTCTCTCTTTCTCTCTAATATATTTTCTCTCTCTTTTTCTCTCATCTATCTCTTTTCTCTTAATTTCTCTCTCTTTCTCTAATAAAATCTCTCTCTCATTTGTTCTCTCTTTCTCTCTCTAATCGACATATAATGTTTATATGTAATTGATTTTTCAAATAAGAATAACGGAGATTTATCAGCATTTTAACTAAAAAAAATATGCGTCATACAATTTTTTTTTAGTTTTTATTATTGTTACAATGGTAGTTTTATTCATACACATTCTTTGGAGTTATCTATTTTTATAAAACTCTAAATAAGTAACTTTATATCAATTTTCCTTATATATTTATTAACTCATATCTTAATGGTTCTATCACATAGTGCAAACTCTGATTCTCTTCTTGCCTCTCTTATTTTCCTTTTTTTTTCTTCTGGTCTCTTAATCTCTCTCTCTCTCTCTCATCTCTTTCTCTCTCTCCTATTTGCTCTCTCTCTCATTCTCTCTCTTTTCTTTCTCTCTCTCTAATCTTTCTCTCTCTCTCTCTCTCTCTCTTCTCTCTCTCTCTCTCTATCTCTCTCTCTCTATTCATCTCTCTCTATTTTAATCTCTCTCTCTCTCTCTTTCTTAATCTCTCTCTAAATTTAATATAATAATAAAAAAAATATCTCTCTAATATTAATATATAATCTTTTAATATTTATTTTCATAATAATAATATATCTCTCTTATCTATTTAATCTCTCTCTCTTTTATCTCATCTCTCTTCTCTTTCTCATTTGTTCTCTATAATCTTTCTCTCTCTAATCTACATATAATGTTTATATGTAATTGATTTTTTCAAATAAGAATAACGGAGATTTATCATTTTTTAACTAAAAAAATAATAATCATACAATTCTTTTTAGTTTTTATTATTGTTACAATGGTAGTTTTATTCATACACATTCTTTGGAGTTATATATTTTATAAAACTCTAAATATATCAATTTTCTTTATATATATCAATAATATTTTATATATAATATTAATATATATCTTATCTTAATTCTTAATATATAATAATAATATTTTATTTAATAATAATCTCTTCTAATTTTTATTATTGTTTTATCTCTATATATTCTCTTTATAATTCTATATATCCTTTCTTTAATCTATTAATATATCTCTAATTTAATATTAAATATAATCTATAATCTTTTAATTTCTATATTTATATCTAATATATCATAATTCTCTATAATATATATTATTAAATAATCTCTAATATATATCTTAAATTTGGATAAATATAAATAATTTTTATCTATTATTTAATATATCTTTCTTTTCTTCTCTTCTATAATTTATTTTAATATTTCTAATATTTTAATAATCTCTCTTTCTCTCTCATCTTCTCTCTCTTTCTCTCTCATCTCTCTCTCTTTCTCTCTCATCTCTCTCAATATTTCTCTCTCATCTATCTCTCTTTCTCTCTTCTCTCTCATCTTTCTTCTCATCTCTCTCTCATTCTCTTTCATTTTTTTCTCTCATTTGTTTCTCATCTCTCTCATTTCTCTCTCTTTCTCTCTCATCTACTCTCTCTTTCTCTCTCATCTGCTCTCTCTTTCTCTCATTTGTTCTCCTCTCTTTCTCTCTCTAATCTACATATAATGTTTATATGTAATTGATTTTTCAAATAAGAATAACGGAGATTTATCAGCGTTTTAACTAAAAAATATGTCATACAATTCTTTTTAGTTTATTATTGTTACAATGGTAGTTTTATTCATACACATTCTTTGGAGTTATCTATTTCTATAAAACTCTAAATAAGTAACTTTATATCCATTTTCCTTATATATTTATTAACTCATATCTTAATGGTTCTATCACATATCAAACTCTGATTCTCTTCTTGCCTCTCTTATTTTCCTTTTTTTTTCTAATCCTCTTTTTTCTTCTCTCTCTCTCTTATCTCTTTCTTATCTATTTTCTCTCTCATTTTTTATATCTCTCTTTCTCTCTTATATAATCTCTCTCTCTCTCTCTCTCTATTTATATTTCTCATCTCTATCTTTCTCTCTCTCTCTATTTCTCTTAATAATAATTCTCTCTAATTTCTCTCTCTCTCTAATATTCTCTCATCTTTTAATCTCTCATATTTCTCTCTCTAATTATATTATTTATCTCCTATATTTCTCTCTCTAATCTACATATAATGTTTATATGTAATTGATTTTTCAAATAAGAATAACGGAGATTTATCAGCGTTTTAACTAAAAAAATATAATCATACATTAATTCTTTTTAGTTTATTATTGTTACAATGGTAGTTTTATTCATACACATTCTTTTTGAGTTATCTATTTCTATAAAACTCTAAATAAGTAACTTTATATCAATTTTAATTATATATTTATTAACTCATATCTTAATGGTTCTATCACATAGTAATAAACTCTGATTCTCTTCTTGCCTCTCTTATTTTCCTTTGTTTTATAATCCTAATCTCTTTCTCTCTCTAATAAATTTTTCTTAATAATAATATCTCTATATTTTTATATAATTTTTTATTAATAATAATCTCGTTTAATCTATCTATATTTGATTATATAATAATAATAAAATAATATATATATAATAATCTTATATAATTTAATATATATCTATATATAATAATATTTTCATTATATATATATATATAATATTATTAAAATAATATCTCTCTTAATATATAATAATAATAATAATAAATAATTTATAATATATAATTTAATATATATAATAATATAATAATAATAATAATATATCATAATATATATAATATTTAATGATATATATAATAATTTTTATATAATATCTCTTAATAATATTTATATAATAATAATCTTTCTCTCTCTCTCTAATCTCTCTAATAATATCATATTCTCTTTTTCTAATTCTCTCTCTCTTTCTCTCTCATCTGCTCTCTCTTTCTCTCTCATCTGCTCTCTCTTTCTCTATCATTATATCTCTTTCTCCATTTCTCTCTCATCTCTCATTTTCTCTCTCTTTCTCTCTCTCTCTCTCTCTTTCTCTCTTCTTCTCTCATCTCTCTAATCTCATTTGTTCTCTCTCTTTCTCTCTCTAATCTACATATAATGTTTATATGTAATTGATTTTTCAAATAAGAATAAGGAGATTTATCAGTTTTTTAACTAAAAATACGTCATACAATTCTTTTTTAGTTTATTATTGTTACAATGGTAGTTTTATTCATACACATTCTTTTGGGTTATCTATTTCTATAAAACTCTAAATAAGTAACTTTATATCAATTTTCCTTATATATTTATTAACTCATATCTTAATGGTTCTATCACATAGTGCAAACTCTGATTCTCTTCTTGCCTCTCTTATTTTCCTTTGTTTTATTTTCTTCTCTCTTTCTCTTTCTCTCTCTCTCATTTCTCTCTCTCTCTTTGCTCTCTCTCTCCCATTTCTCTCTCTCTCATTTTCTCTAATATATTTTTCTCTTTATAATCTGCTAATAATCTCTCTAATCATTTTTCTCTCATCTAATAATTTATATATATATATAATAATATATATTTATAATATTTATCTCTAATAATATATTTTATAAAATAAGAATATCTATATTTTATATTTATAATATATTTATATTAATAATAATAATATTATTAATGGTTATAATATTCTTTTTAATATATTTATTATATAATATATTTATATTAATAATAATAATATATAATAATATGTAATAATATATTTTAATAATATGAATTAATAATATATAATATGGTCTCTTTATTTTAAATATATATTTATTAATATATTTGGCTTAATAATAATATAATAATATAATAATTAATAATATATAAATTGATTTATTTCTAATATATAATGATAATAATAATAATAATAATATTATATTCTGTTAATAATTTAATAATAATAATTCTCTCTCATTAATCTCTCTTTCTCTCTTTCTCTCTCTCTCTCTATAATATCTTAATATATTCTCTCTCTCTCTCATTTGTTCTCCTCTCTTTCTCTCTCTAATCTACATATAATGTTTATATGTAATTGATTTTTCAAATAAGAATAACGGAGATTTATCAGCGTTTTAACTAACAAATACGTCGTACAATTCTTTTTAGTTTATTATTGTTACAATGGTAGTTTTATTCATACACATTCTTTGGAGTTATCTATATCTATAAAACTCTAAATAAGTAACTTTATATCAATTTTCCTTATATATTTATTAACTCATATCTTAATGGTTCTATCACATAGTGCAAACTCTGATTCTCTTCTTGCCTCTCTTTTTTTTCCTTTTTTTTTTCTGGTCCTCTCTCTTTCTCTCTCTCTCTCTCTCTCCCATTTGCTCTCTCTAATTTCTTTAATCTCCCATATCCTCTCTCTATATCTCTCTCTTAATATCTCTATATATAAATCTATATATCTCTCTTATAATAATAATAATAATATATTTCTAATAATATATAATTTTAATATAATATAATAATATATATATATATATATTTATATATATATATATTAATAATTAATTAATATATAATAATAATTTTATATAACTTAATATTTAATAAATAATAATATATAATATATAAATATAATAATATATAATAATATATAATTTGCAATTATATATATTAATATATATAATAATAATATATGTAATAATATATATATATATATATAATAATAATAGGTAATATATAATATATAATAATATATCTAATATAAATTTTAATAATAATATGTTTAATGCTTTAATAATTATATATTGATTATATATAATATTAATAATATGTATAATATATATATATATATAATATTTATATATATTTTATAATTAATAATTAATAATTAATATATATAATTTATATATATATAATAATATATATAATATATTTTATATATATTTAATAATATTAATATTTCTCTCTCATCTGCTCTCTAATCTTTCTCTCTCATCTTCTCTCTATCTTTCTTATTCTCTCTTTTTTTTCTCCTCACCCTCCCTCTCTCATTTGCTCTCTCTTTCTCTCTCATCTCCTCTCTCTTTCTCTCTCATCTTCTCTCTCTCTCTCTCTCATTTGTTCTCCTCTCTTTCTCTCTCTAATCGACATATAATGTTTATATGTAATTGATTTTTCAAATAAGAATAACGGAGATTTATCAGCATTTTAACTAACAAATATGTCGTACAATTCTTTGTAGTTTATTATTGTTACAATGGTAGTTTTATTCATACACATTCTTTGGAGTTATCTATATCTATAAATCTCTAAATAAGTAACTTTATATCAATTTTCCTTATATATTTATTAACTCATATCTTAATGGTTCTATCACATAGTGCAAACTCTGATTCTCTTCTTGCCTCTCTTATTTTCCTTTGTTTTCTTCTGGTCCTCTCTCTTTCTCTCTCTCTCTCTCTCTCTCTCCCATTAATTCTCTCTCTAATATTTTCTCTCTCTCTCAATTTAATAATAATAATCTCTCATCTTCTATAATATATAATATAATAATAATAATATCTAATAATATATATATAATAATATTAATATTATAATAATATATATATTTATTATATAATATATATATATATTTATATATATATATATAATAATAATAATAATAATAATAATAATATATAATATATATATATATGTTTATATATATATATATATAATATATATTTTAATATATATATAATATATTCTTAATAATAATAATATTATATTTTATATATAATTCATATATATATAATATATATATATAATAATATTTTGTATATATCTATTTCTAATATAATAATAATAATAATAATATTTATCTTATTAAATATTTTATAATAATAATTTATCTAAATAATAATAATATCTCTAATAAATTTTATAATATATAATATATAATAATATATAATATTAATATATCTAATATATATCTTAATAATTATAATCATCTTCTCTAATTTATAATAATAATAATATATAATTTTTATATATCTAAATAATAATAATGTATATTTTATATAATCATATTTTAAATATCAAAAATAATATTCTCTCTCATAATTAATAATAATTTCTCTAATAATATTCTCTCTCTTTCTCTCTCATTTGTTTCTCTCTTTAATAATAATAATTTTATAATTTATATTAATAATTTTAATATTTTAATAATAATAATAATAATAATAATAATTTTTCAAATAATAATAATTTATAAATTATAATAATAATAATATCTATTTTTATATCTTATAATATTGTTTAATTTTATAATAATATATGGTTAAATTTTTTAATATAATATTTTAATAATTTTATTTATATAATTTTAAATAATATATATTATAATATAATAATAATAATATTCTTTAATATTATCTTTAATATTTCTTATATCTCTTTTATCATTTCTCATCTTTCTATCTTCTCTCTCTTTAATAATATATTCTCTCTCTCTCTCTTTCTCTCTCTCTCTCTTTCTCTCTCATCTCTCTCTTTCTCTCTCTCATCTCTCTCTCTTTATCTCTCATAATCTTTCTCTCTCTTTCTCTCTCATCTCTCTCTCTCTCTCTCTGTCATTTGTTCTCCTCACCCTCCCTCTCTCATTTTCTCTCTCTCTCTTTCTCTCTCTCTCTCTCTCTTTCTCTCTCATCTTCTCTCTCTCTCTCTCATTTTGTTCTCTCTCTTTCTCTCTCTAATCGACATATAATGTTTATATGTAATTGATTTTTCAAATAAGAATAACAGGAGATTTATCAGCATTTTTTTAACTAAAAAATGTCATTACAATAATTTTTGTAGTTTATTATTGTTACAATGGTAGTTTTATTCATACACATTCTTTGGAGTTATCTATATCTATAAATCTCTAAATAAGTAACTTTATATCAATTTTCCTTATATATTTATTAACTCTTATCTTAATGGTTCTATCACATAGTGCAAACTCTGATTCTCTTCTTGCCTCTCTTATTTTCCTTTGTTTTCTTCTGGTCTCTCTCTCTCTCTCTCTCTCTCTCTCCCATTTGCTCTCTCTCCTATTTGCTCTCTCTCCCATTTTCTCTCTCTCTCTCTATAATAATAATCTCATTTCTCTATAATAATATAATAATAATATCTATATCTATATATATATAATATCTATATATATATATATATAATAATTAATCTATAAATATATAATCTAATAATAATATATCCGTCTATAATAATAATATATTTAATATATAATATGATTTTTAATAAAAATATATAAATATATGTTTAATAATAATTAATAAATAAATATATATATATATATATGTAATATATAATATATTTATATATCTATATATATATAATAATAATATTAATTATTAATAATAATAATAATAATATTATTAATATCTAATAAATAATATAATTAATAATATTAATAATAATAATAATATCTATAATAATTTAAAAATATCTATAATCTCTCTCTCTTTCTCTCTCATCTGCTCTCTCTTTCTCTCTCATCTGCTCTCTCTTTCTCTCTCATCTGCTCTCTCTTTCTCTCTCATCTGCTCTCTCTTTCTCTCTCATCTGCTCTCTCTTTCTCTGTCATTTGTTCTCCTCACCCTCCCTCTCTCATTTGCTCTCTCTTTCTCTCTCATCTCCTCTCTCTTTCTCTCTCATCTTCTCTCTCTCTCTCATTTGTTCTCCTCTCTTTCTCTCTCTAATCGACATATAATGTTTATATGTAATTGATTTTTCAAATAAGAATAACGGAGATTTATCAGCATTTTAACTAACAAATATGTCATACAATTCTTTGTAGTTTATTATTGTTACAATGGTAGTTTTATTCATACACATTCTTTGGAGTTATCTATATCTATAAAATCTCTAAATAAGTAACTTTATATCAATTTTCCTTATATATTTATTAACTCATATCTTAATGGTTCTATCACATAGTGCAAACTCTGATTCTCTTCTTGCCTCTCTTATTTTCCTTTGTTTTCTTCTGGTATCTCTCTCTTTCTCTCTCTCTCTCTCTCCCATTTCTCTCTCTAATCTCTATTTTATCTCTCTCTCTCAAAATAATCTCTCTCTTTCTCTCTCTATAATAAATATAATAATAATAAATATATATAATATATATATATATATAAAATAATAATATATTATAATATAATATATATTTTATATATATAATAATTTGTATATAATATATTATAATATATTATGTATATATATATATATGTTTATATATATATATATATATATATATATATATTATAATATATTATAATATATAATAATAATATATATATATCTATATATTTTATATAATAATAATTATAATAATATAATATATAATAATTAATTTTTATATAATTAATAATAATAATATTTAAAATATATATTTTTTAATAATTAATATCCATATTTGTTGGTATTATTAATATTTAAAATAATATTAACTTAATAATAATATTAATATTAATATATAATATAATAATCGTTTCATAATATATCTTTTTTATAATATATTATTTATAATATTTCTCTCTTAATTATTTTATAATATATATATATATTCAAATATAATAATAATAATAATCTCTAATCGTTTTATATAATAATAATATATAATAATTTCTCTATATTTATCTATCTAATATTTATAATATATCTCTTTCTCTCTAATATATCTCTATAAATTTTATATTTTATTAATAATAATAATATATAATTTATAATTTTAATAATCAATAATAATATATATATAATTCTTTTAGTTTATTATTGTTACAATAATATTATGTTTTTCTCTTATATAATTCTTATCTCTTATCTATATCTATAAATCTAAATATATCTCTCTTTTTATATTTTATAATATATTTTCTCTCTCATCTTCTCTCTCTTTCTCTCTCATCTGCTCTCTCTTTCTCTCTCATCTGCTCTCTCTTTCTCTCTCATCTGCTCTCTCTTTCTCTGTCATTTGTTCTCCTCACCCTCCCTCTCTCATTTGCTCTCTCTTTCTCTCTCATCTCCTCTCTCTTTCTCTCTCATCTTCTCTCTCTCTCTCATTTGTTCTCCTCTCTTTCTCTCTCTAATCGACATATAATGTTTATATGTAATTGATTTTTCAAATAAGAATAACGGAGATTTATCAGCATTTTTAACTAACAAATATGTCGTACAATTCTTTGTAGTTTATTATTGTTAC
Organism: Aristolochia fimbriata; assembly: GCA_019845555.1. Taxonomy (NCBI): domain Eukaryota; kingdom Viridiplantae; phylum Streptophyta; class Magnoliopsida; order Piperales; family Aristolochiaceae; genus Aristolochia; species Aristolochia fimbriata. Next base: position 16,295,026 of record CM034082.1, on the reverse strand, counting down.
AATGGTAGTTTTATTCATACACATTCTTTGGAGTTATCTATATCTATAAATCTCTAAATAAGTAACTTTATATCAATTTTCCTTATATATTTATTAACTCATATCTTAATGGTTCTATCACATAGTGCAAACTCTGATTCTCTTCTTGCCTCTCTTATTTTCCTTTGTTTTCTTCTCTCTCTCTCTCTCTCTCATTTCTCTCTCTCTATTTCTCTCTCCCTAATAATATTTGCTCTCTTTAATATTTATCTATATTCTCTCTTTCTCTAATAATATATTTCTCTATCTCTTAATATAATATATAATAATATCATAATAATTGTTTATCTATATATCTAATAATATATCTAATATATATAATATCTATAATATTCTTTAAATAATAATCTTTTTATATAATAATAATAATATATAATAATATATATATATTATATATAATAATATAATATAATATTTTAATATATAATAATATATATAAATCTTTATAATATCTAATATGCTCTATAATAATAATAATAATCTTTCTTATCTATATAATATTTATAATAATATTATATAATAATATATAATAATATCTCTTTCTGTATATAAATATATATATCTCTATATATATTAATAATATAATTTATTATATAATCTTAATAATATATATATAATATATATACTTGTATTAATTTTAAATATTTTAATATATATATTTGCATATATCCAATGTCTTATTTTAATAATAATAATTTATTAATAATATTTTTTATATAATATATATATATAATAATAATATTTTAATAATAATTGATAATAAATAATATCTTTAATAATAATAATCTCTCTCTCTCTAATAATCTAATCTTCTCTCTCTTTCTCTCTCATCTGCTCTCTCTTTTTTCTCATAATCTCTCTCTCTTTCTCTTTCATCTCATCTCTCTTTCTCTCTCATCTTCTCTAATTTCTCTCTCATCTATATCTCTCTATCTTTCTCTCTCATCTCTCTCTCTTTCTCTCATCAATAATAATTTTGTTCTGTTTTCTCATTTTTTCTCCCTCTCTCATTTTTCTCTCTCTCTTTCTCTCTCATCTCCTCTCTCTTTCTCTCTCATCTTCTCTCTCTCTCTCATTTGTTCTCCTCTCTTTCTCTCTCTAATCGACATATAATGTTTATATGTAATTGATTTTTCAAATAAGAATAACGGAGATTTATCAGTGTTTTAACTAACAAATATGTCGTACAATTCTTTGTAGTTTATTATTGTTACAATGGTAGTTTTATTCATACACATTCTTTGGAGTTATCTATATCTATAAATCTCTAAA
>CM034082.1:16168715-16291215 GCA_019845555.1 Aristolochia fimbriata | reverse complement strand
TATATATATATATAATAATCTATATAATATATATATTTATATATATATTTAATATATATATATAATAATAATATATATATATATATATATATATATATATATATATATAATAATAATATATAATATATATATATATATAATATATAATAATAATAATATATATATAATATAATAATAATAATAATATATATATATATATATATAATATTAATAATATATATATTTATATAATAATAATCCTAATAATAATATATATATAATATATATATAATATTAATAATTTTAATAATATAATAATATATAATAATAATGTTAATAATAATATAATAAAATAATAATAATAATAAAATAATAAATATATAATAATAATATATAATGTTAATAATAATAATAATAAAATAATAATAATAATAATATAATAAATAATAATTAATCTAATAATAATAATATAATAATAATATTATGTATATAATAATATTAATAATATATAATAATAATATATATAATAATAATAATAATTAATAATATAATAATAATAATAATCTCTAATTAATCTCTAATAATAATAATTTAATAATTATAATAATAAATCTCTTAATAATATATAATCTTAATAATCTTTAATCTAATCTCTATCTCTAATAATAATTGTTTCTCCTCACCCTCCCTCTCTCATTTTCTCTCTCTTTTCTCTCATCTAATCTCTCTTTTATAATATCATCTTCTCTCTCTCTATCATTTGTTCTCCTCTCTTTTTCTCTCTAATCGACATATAATGTTTATATGTAATTGATTTTTCAAATAAGAATAACGGAGATTTATCAGCATTTTAACTAACAAATATGTCGTACAATTCTTTGTAGTTTATTATTGTTACAATGGTAGTTTTATTCATACACATTCTTTGGAGTTATCTATATCTATAAATCTCTAAATAAGTAACTTTATATCAATTTTCCTTATATATTTATTAACTCATATCTTAATGGTTCTATCACATAGTATAAACTCTGATTCTCTTCTTGCCTCTCTTATTTTAATAATAATTTATTAATTTTTCTTCTTTCCTCTTAATATAATAAATCTCTAATAATTTAATAATAATAATAATAAAAATAATAATAATTTCTAAAAATATGTAATAAATAATATTTAATAATCAATAATAATATAATAATAATAATAATAATAATATATAATATAAATATAATAATAATAATAATATAATAATAATAATAATAAAAATATATAATAATAATTGTATTAATAATGCAATAATTTGTTTTAAATAATAATAATATAATAATTTTATAAAGCTTAATAATATTGGAATTAATAAAATAATAATAATATATAATATAATAATAATAATATACCAATAATATTAATATATAATATTATAATAAAAACTTTTATATATAATAATAATAATATTAATATAATAATAATATAATATAATATATAATATAATAATATAATATAATTTATAATAATATATATATATATAATAATAATAATAATTTATATATAATATATGTAATTTATAATAATAATAATATGTATGGCAGATATGCTTATTATAATAATATAATATCTTTATAATATATATATATAGATCTATATATTAATATGGTATAACTAATATAATATAATCTTAAATAATAATATATTTATATCTCTTTTCTTTAATAATTTTCCTCACCCCCCTCCCTCTCTCATTTGCTCTCTCTTTTCTCTCATAATATCTCTCTCTTTCTCTCTCATCTTTCTCTCTCTCTCTCTCTCTCTCTCTCATTTGTTCTCCTCTCTTTCTCTCTCTAATCGACATATAATGTTTATATGTAATTGATTGATTTTTCAAATAAGAATAACGGAGATTTATCAGTGTTTTTTAACTAACAAAATATGTCATTTACAATTCTTTTGTAGTTTATTATTGTTACAATGGTAGTTTTATTCATACACATTCTTTGGAGTTATCTATATCTATAAAATCTCTAAATAAGTAACTTTATATCAATTTTCCTTATATATTTATTAACTCATATCTTAATGGTTCTATCACATAGTGCAAACTCTGATTCTCTTCTTGCCTCTCTTATTTTCCTTTTTTTTTTTCTTCTGGTCTCTCTCTAATTCTCTCTCTCTCTCTCTCTCCCATTTGCTCTCTCTCTCCCTATTTGCTCTCTCTCCCATTTAATAATATCTATAATAATAATCTATATAATATATATCCCTATATAATATATATATATTAATAATATAATATGTTTTAATATTAATAATATAATAATAATATATATATAATAATAATCTTAATAATATTATAATATATTATATATATAATAATATATATAATATATATATATATAATAATAATTTAATTAAATAATAATAATATATATATAATAATAATTTAATACTAATAATAACTTAATAATTTGATTATAATATATAGTAATAATATATATTAAATATAATAGTAATTATATCATATAATATTCTTTGATGTTATAATATCTATAAATAATATCTTAATAAAATTGTTTTGATAAATAATTGATAATAATATTAATAATATTATTAATAATAATAATATTTATAAAATAATATATTTAATATATTTATAATAAAAATAAATGTATAAATAATAATAATATTATATAATAATTTAAATCTTATAATTTTTTAATAGCGTATATATAATAATAATTATAATAATTTGTATTAATAATAATAATAATAATAATTTCTTTATAATAATAAAAATATAATTGTAATAATATAAATAATATAAAAAATAATAATAATAATAATATCTAAATAATAATATACCTTAATAATAATTTAATAATAATAATAATAATAATATAATATGTAATAATAATATAATAATATATAATAATAATAATAATATTAATAATTAATAATATTAATATATTAATATATTAATATAAATAATAATAATTCTTTTTAATATATCAATATTAATAATATTTTTATATAATGGTTTTGATTAATATTATTATTATTAATATATCAATTTACTTAATAATGGCAATATTAATAATATTTATAATTGTGATATAATAATAATAAAATTACTTTATATAATAATAATCTCTCATTTTAATCTCTTTCATTTATAAATCTCCTCATCTCTTTCTCTCTATATCTCTCTCTTCTTATCTCTCTCTCTTGTTTTGTTTCTCTCTTTTTTTCTCTCTAATATACATATATAATGTTTATATGTAATTGATTTTTTCAAATAAGAATAATATGAGATTTATCAGTTTTTTAACTAACAAATATGTCATTTATAATATATTTTTGTAGTTTATTATTGTTACAATGGTAGTTTTATTCATACACATTCTTTGGAGTTATCTATATCTATAAAATTCTAAATAAGTAACTTTATATCAATTTTTCCTTATATATTTATTAACTCATATCTTAATGGTTCTATCACATAGTGCAAACTCTGATTCTCTTCTTGCCTCTCTTATTTTCCTTTGTTTTCTTCTGGTCCTCTCTCTTTTCTCTCTCTCTCTATCCCATAATAATATTTTAATTCTATTTGCTCTCTAATAATAATATTTTTCTCTCTCTTAATATCTATTCTCCTTTCTTTCTTTCTCTATTCTATATTTAAAATAATAATATATATATATAATGATTTAATAATTATATTTAAAAATAATAATAAATATATATTTATAATATTTTAATAACAAATAAATAATAATAATTCTTATTTTATTATATTACAATGGTAATTTTATCAACATTAATGGGTTATGTTAATAATATAATAAATATATATTTTTTGAATTATCCTTATATATTTAATAACTCATAATAATAATGGTTTTATGACATAATAAACTAATATTAATCTTCTTGCCTCTAATATTTTCCTTTGATTTCTAATAATTTAAAAAAATAATAATAATAATATGGAAATTTTGTAATATAATTTTAAGTTTAATAATTTTTTTCTATTAATATATATAATAATATGTATTATCATTTATTTTGATAAATAAACAATATATAATATTAAGGATTATTTTACAATGTAATATTAAAAATATTCTTAAATATTAATAATAATAATAGACAATAATAATATGTCAGTTTTGATAATAATAATCTTAATAATTTGATTGCCCTTGATAATATCATAATAATATATTTTATTTAAATAATATAATAATAATATATATATTTGATATATAATAATATATATCTTTATTTATCTCTCATCTTAATTTTTATATTATTTTTTTATATATATAAATAATATGTAATAATTTTATTCATATTTTCTTATATAAGATATATATATAGATCATTTTTCTCTCATATATAATATATATTTATATATATATGATTTTTATAATAAGAATTTTTGTATATAATATTACATTTAATTTCAATATTTATATGTAATAATTATTATTGATATAATGTATTTTGTAATAAATATGATATTATTTTTAATAATTTCTACAGGGACAATAACTTCAATTCACATTATTTATTTTATTATATCTATAAATTTAAAATAAGTTATTTTAATATATCCAATTTTATATTTATTATATAATTTGTGATAATATTTCTATGTGGTTTGATGGCAATATATAGATTTATGGTCTTTCTCATTCTTTCTTTTAATATTTTTCTTTTTTTTCTTTTCTTCTATATCTTATATCTATTTCTCTCTAATTTCTCTCCTTATTTTCTTATCTCTCTCTCTCTCTCTTTCTCTATCATTTGCTCTCTCTTTTCTCTCATTTGTTCTCTGGATTTCCCCCCCTCTCTCATTTTCTCTCTCTCTCTCTGTTTCTTATCTCTCTCTCTTTCTCTCTCATTTCTCTCTCTCTCTCATCATTTGTTCTCCTCTCTTTCTCTCTCTCTAATCTACATATAATGTTTATATGTAATTGATTTTTCAAATAAGAATAACGGAGATTTATCAGCATTTTAACTAAAAAATATCATACAATAATTCTTTTTAGTTTATTATTGTTACAATGGTAGTTTTATTCATACACATTCTTTGAGTTATCTATATCTATAAAACTCTAAATAAGTAACTTTTATATCAATTTTCCTTATATATTTATTAACTCATATCTTAATGGTTCTATCACATAGTGCAAACTCTGATTCTCTTCTTGCCTCTCTTATTTTCGTTTTGTTTTTTTTTTCTTCTGGTCTCTCTATCATTTCTAATATGTTTTCTCTCTAATAATTTAATATATCTTTTTTGACAATAATAATATATATTTTCTCTTTTAATAATAATCTTATATAATATATATATATAAATATAATAATATATCTTTAATATATATGGTTTGTATTTAATAATTAATTTGTATATATTAATATGATAAAAATATATTTAATAAAATATATATATGAAAATATATTTGAAATAATATTAATAATAATATCTTGTTATCTTTGTATTAAAATAATAAAATATAATTCCTATTAAGATAATATAAATAACTTTTTAATATTATTTATTAATAATGGCCATCAATAATGGATAAATAAGAATTGATTTTATGGTTTGCCTTTAATAATATTAATATGGTCTCCTGTATTTCGGAATCTCTTAATAACTTTGGTCGTAAATATTAATCTTTCTGTTTTTCTATTATTTCTCCTATCTTTTTCTCTAATCTACATATAATTTTAATATGGAATTGATTTTTTCAAATAAGAATAACGGAGATTTATCAGCATTTTAACTAAAAAATATAATCATACAATTAATTTTTAGTTTATTATTGTTACAATGGTAGTTTTATTCATACACATTCTTTGAGTTATCTATTTTTATAAAACTCTAAATATAACTTTATATAAATTTTCCTTATATATTTATTCACTCATATATAATGGTACTATCACATAGTCAAACTCTGATATCTTCTTTGCCACTCATATTTTAGTTTGTCTTCTTTCCTCTTTTTCTCTCAATATCTTTCCCATTATATTCCTTTATTTGTCTCTTCATTTGCTTTTCATTTCTTTTTTTGTTCTTTTATGGATTTGTTTAAAAATCTCTAATATAATTGATTCTTTATTTCTCTCTTTTTATTTTTCATTCTGTTACTTTTTATTCATAATTGTATATCGACTTATATATGATCTTTTTTTCTGAGAAATTTGATTTGGTTTTTTTTTTCTCGACATTTTTTCCGATCTCTTTTGGATTTTGTATGGTCATTGATATATAATTTCCCAATATTCGTTTTTATTCTCTCTGATAATATCCTTCTTTTCATTTTAATATCTCTTTTCATCTCTTTCTTCTTTTTTCTCTTTTTCATTTGTTTCTCTCTCATTTTCTTTCTCTTTAATCTACATATAATTTTTATATGTAATTGATTTTTTCAAATAAGAATAACGGATTTATCAGCGTTTTAACTAACAAATCGTCATACAATTCTTTTTTAGTTTATTATTGTTACATTTAATTAGTTTTATTCATACACATTCTTTGGGTTATCTATTTTTATAAAACTCTAAATATGTAACTTTATATCAATTTTCCTTATATATTTATTAACTCATATCTTAATGGTTCTATCACATAGTGCAAACTCTGATTCTCTTCTTGCCTCTCTTATTTTCCTTTGTTTTTCTTCTGGTCCTCTCTCTTTCTCTCTCTCTCTCTCTCTCTCCTCCTTTCTCTCTCTCCCATTTTGTTCTTCTCTCTCTTTGAATAACTTTAGATTTATTTCGCTTTTCTCTTTCTCTATTCCATTTCTTTTTCTAGTTTTTCTCTCTAATTATAGTTTTATTCATACATATATCTTTGAGTGATCTATTTTTATAAACAATAAATATGTAACTTTATATAATTTTTCCTTATATTTTATTAATTGATTTCTTTTTTTTCTATCACATAGTGTTTTTCTGATTATCTTGCTAAGTGTGTTTCTTATTATTAAAAATTTATTTTTTTAATGTTCCTTTTTTTTCTTATTGACCAGGATTCTCATCCCTGATGTTTTCGATTTGATCTTTATAAATTTTTTTCTTTGATGGTTTTTATTTTATCGATTTTTCGTTTGATCTCTTTATTTCATTTTTGACGATCCGATGATTAAATTTTTCGATGATTTCTTTTTTTCTTTTTGATTTTTTTATCTGATTTCTTTTTTTCTGACTTCATTTTCTCTCTCATCTGTTTCTTTCTTTTTTCTCTCTCATCTGCTCTCTCTTTCTCTCTCATCTGCTCTCTCTTTCTCTCTCATTTGCTCTCTCTTTCTCTCTCATTTGCTCTCTCTTTCTCTCTCATCTGCTCTCTCTTTCTCTCTCATCTGCTCTCTCTTTCTCTCTCATTTGTTCTCCTCTCTTTCTCTCTCTAATCTACATATAATTTTTATATGTAATTGATTTTTCAAATAAGAATAACGGAGATTTATCAGCGTTTTAACTAACAAAATACGTCATACAATTCTTTTTAGTTTATTATTGTTACAATGGTAGTTTTATTCATACACATTCTTTGGAGTTATCTATTTCTATAAAACTCTAAATAACTTTATATCAATTTTCCTTATATATTTATTAACGCTTATCTTAATGGTTCTATGACATAGTGCAAACTCTGATTCTCTTCTTGCCTCTCGTATTTTCCTGTGTTTTCTTCAGGTCCTCTGTCTTTCTCTCTCTCACTCTCTCTCCCATTTGCTCTCTCCCATTTGCTCTCTCTCTCTCTCTCTCTCTCTCATTTACTCTCTCTCTCTCTCTCAATTGTTCTCCTCTCCCTCCCTCTCTTTTTTTCTCTCTATCTCTCTCTCTTTTCTTCTCATCTGTTTTCTCTCTTTTTCTCTCATTATGCTCGATAATTTCTTTTCTTTATCTCATCTGCTCTCTCTTTTTTCTCTCTTTTTTTCTCTCTTTCTATATGTAATCTTTCTGATTTGTTTTCCTCTTTCTTTCTCTAAAATTTTATAATTTTCCTTTTTCATATATAATATATAAATTTATCCTCTCCATTAAATAATATTTTATATCATTAATTTAATTTGTATATAAATCTTTCCTCCCTCTCATTTTTCTCTCTTTCTCTCTCATCTGCTCTCTCTTTCTCTCTCATCTGCTCTCTCTTTCTCTCTCATTTGTTCTCCTCTCCCTCCCCTCTCTCTCATTTGCTCTCTCTTTCTCTCTCATCTGCTCTCTCTTTCTCTCTCATCTGCTCTCTCTTTCTCTCTCATCTGCTCTCTCTTTCTCTCTCATTTGCTCTCTCTCCTCATTTGATCTCTCTTTCTCTCATTTGCTCTCTCTCTCTCTCTCTCTCTCTCTCTCTTTCTTCTCTTTCAACTTTAAATTACTGGCATCAAACAGAGGTAAATTTATGCTCTATATGCTTCACATTTACAACTTTAAATTTAATTTACCTTGTTACACTTAAAAATTAAATCTCATCAAGTGGTGCAACATTAATTATAGTCTTATAGTCTATTGTACACAAGCAATTAAAATTTTAGCATACAAACACTATTGTATTAGTTATTTAAGCAACTATACATTTTTTATTATTTAACTCTAATTTTTGTTAAAATATATGAATTACGTGGTTTTTATTTCTATATATATATATATTTAAAATTTGTTGATTTATTTGAGATAAATGAAACCAATTTTTTATGTGATACAAAATGTGTATTTTTTATGACTTAAAAAATGGATATACTACCTTATTCAATAGATTAAATATGGATAAGTAACAGATTTAAAATATGTTATTTTAAAAATAAAAATACAAATGGTTTTAATTAAATTTATAAAACTGATTCAAAATACCAATATTTGTGTCATTAATAGAATGTTTATGGTTTAAAGATAAAAGTATTTCTTATATAGATGTTTATCCCCCTTTCAGAATTTTCTGGTTCCACCACAAGCTAGGAAAATCTAGAAAATCACAATAGAAAATTTTTTATATATGTATTGTTTCTCCAAAAATCCACCGGTCCGTGAAGGGGCGCGACCGAGAGAGTAATTTGATTATATCAGAATATTTTGTGTTACAATTTATGTTTGAATATCAAGGAATTCGAGTACAGTCTCCTATTCTTCCTCTAATTCGATCTCCGTGTGAATTTGGTGAAGTTTTGGCTTTTGGAGAGGACGTCGAAATATGAGTTCTGGAATGAGTGTCCACGAACGTTGACGGCCTTGGTCGGTCGGGCGGAAGTATTTGTGTTCCGCGTGTATCGACTTGTTGACGTTGCCGACGAACGTGTAGAGCTGCTCCGGTTGAACTGTGGAATTCCGACGAACTGCAAGTTGCTGAACTTCTTTGGCTAGAAAGAGTCTCTGTGCGCGAGAGTGTTGCTCGACGACACAAGATTTCTCTTCACAAAGGAATTTTGAACTCCTGTTTTCGAACCCTTGCGACAGAATGTTTCTGGCTATTTGTAGCCGACTCTGTGCAGTTGTTGAGGGTCGATCCTTGGAATGGGGATCATGATCCCCTTTTTGCTGTAGTTGCTGAGATGGGAGGAGGATTAAGAGTTCCTCTGTTGGATCCCTCAAAAGGAGATCACAGTGTCTTTTCTTGGCTTCCACCGTTGGTGCCCAAGTTTTGTATTTTAACCGTTGAAGATGCTGACTTGTAACTTGGCTGCTGACTGTTGATGACATGGCGGCTTATTGCTGACTGGGGAGTCGACTGTATCAATGATGCGACTGAATGAATGATCCTGGCGATGCGCTACGACGAGTAATGTAGAATATCAGCAGAGCCTACCCACGACCATGGTTTGATGGATTGATAAGCGTTTGGACTCGTCCAAATTGGGCTGGTCGCATTTTAGTGCATACAGATTGTCCCCTTTGAGACTTGACCGTTCAGAGAGAACGATCAAGTTTCGAATGTGAAAACACACGCACACACACAACACATTTTTTTTCTTCTTCTTCTTTTTTTTTGGACCCTCTTACTCTTTTAGGGTCGTTTATCTTTTCGTGTACGTATCCTTTTCTGTCATCTTACTCTTTTAGGACAAGTGTATATTTCAGTACACTTGTATGTATATATATATATATATATATATATATATATATATATATATATATATATATATTTTTTTTTTTTTTTTTTTTTTTTTTTGGCTCTCTTGCTGTTTTAGAGCTGTTTGTTTTATTGATTTTCTCTTTTTTTTTTCATAGAGAGACACTGAGTACTTGAGCAGAGATGTTGTTCAGGTTTGAGCGTCGGCGTTGAGTTGAAGTTGCCTGAGCTGCGGTCTGTTTGAATGTTGTAGTCGAAGGTCGTTTCGGAACATCAAAGAAGGCAGTCACAACGAATGTTGATAATTTCTGCAAGTTTTGGTGACTTAAGCTCGAGAGGCGTTCCTACGGGTCACGTCGAAGGGTTGGCGCAGGTTGAATGAAGTGCGACAGTCTTTCTTCTGTGCTTTCTGATTGACGTGCAGGGGAGAGGATGTGAATAGGGATGGGCGCATGACTCTTTCAGCTTATTTCGTCGCAATGAGCTTTTTATCTCTGTCAACGGTTTGGCTTCGGTGCAGGTCGCAAAGGATTTGAGGTGAGGGAACGTAGGCCCCACCTTGCTGCGCAGCAGGCTCCTTTTTAAGTGGGGGAAGCACTAATCCACTCCCCCCGAATTCGGGGTAGTCAGGCTTAAAGGTTCTATCTTCTACTTCTGGGTGTACTCTGCGAATTTGGGTCCCCTTCTGTCTGTGATTTGGCACTTTCTTTCAGTCTGCGAATTTGGCTGTGTATTTTGGCTGCGATTCTGGCTGTTTGCGACTTGGGAGCTGTCTGCGATTCTGTGAGATTGTCTGCGACCTAGGTCTGGGAGGTTCTGCGAATTTGGTTGCTTCCTTTTGTGCACGTGTTTTTGGGTTCCGAGGCTTAGTTACGTTTCTGAATTTGACTTTGGGAAGCGATTATTTGTGTGACCGGGAGGCTGTCTTCCAGGAGGTTACGTAATGCGAATTTTTGGGAGACTATCTGCGAATTTGGCCTTGCAATCTTCTTCGAGCCCCCAGCTTGTGTCAGAACTCTCTGCAAACCAGAATTTAAAGGTACTATATGCAAATTTCTTCTCTCCCGACAGTCTCTGGCTGAATTCGAGTCAACCGGAGTCCCCACTCTCTTTTCTTTCTTCTTCTCTTCCTCCCTCTTTCTTCTTCTTTTTCTCTCCTCTCATTTTCAACTTCTCCCTTAGTCTCTCTCTCTCTCTCTCTCTCTCTCTCTCTCTCTCTCTCTCTCTCTCTCTCTCTTTTCACGATTTTTTTTTCTCTCTTTTTTTTTTCTTTTCCTGTCTCTCTTGAATTGTCTCTTTTTCGCGTTTTAAGCGTCTGTCAGTTTGTCGATGTGACAGATTGACAACCTTTTTCGCGTCGTTTGGCCAAAAAATTGAACACTGTAATTTGTGTGGCACCTTGCTCTGTCGCCAGGTGCTGATGTTGATTTGAGTCGCACCTTGCTGGGTTGTCGGGTGCAATTTCATTTTGGTCACTCCCGGATCAGTAGCCGGGCGCAAGGCTAATTGTTTTGTGTCTGGCTCTGTCATCGGGCGTTGACTGTTTGTTTCAAGGGAACCCGGCTGGGTCGCTGGGAGACTATGCTTCTATACTGCTTTTGGCTTGGTCGCCGAGAGCTGCGAGTTTACTTCAGTTGCTCCTGGCTTGGTCGCCGGGAGTGCTGTTCTTGTTTTCAGTCGTGTCCGGCTTGGTCACCGGGCGCGAGGCTTTTGTTTTGCGTCCGACTGGGTCGGCGGGCGCTAATTTTGCTTCGAGTGAACCCGGCTAGGTCGCCGAGGTGTTGGATTTCCCAGCTGTCGCATCCGGCTTGGTCGCTGGGTGCTGTTGTCGCATTTGGCTTGGTCGTCGGGTGCGAATTGTTGTGTGGTCGCATCCGGCTTGGTTGCTGGATGCTGATTTTTTTATTTAGCATTGGTCGTCTCGACGCCAGGTGCCGAGATTTCGATTCGACTGAGCCCAGCTGGTCGCCGGGAGGCAGAATTTTTGTTCTGGCGCGCCTGGCTTGGTCGCCAGGTGCCGCTGTGGCAACTGACTTGAGCGCCGGGTGCGAGCTTCTGAGTGGTCACAGCCGACTTGGTCGCCGACAACATTTTTTTCTTTTACGACTGCTTCTTTTTTATCGCCAGAATCTTTTTTATGATCGCTTCTTTATCGCCATAATCTTTTTTTTATGATCGCTTCTTTTTATCGTTCATAATCTTTTTTTTATTGACTTCTTTTTGTCGCTTGCATTTTGTCTTTGCGACTGCTTCTTTTTGTCGCTTGCATTTTGTCTTTGCGACTGCTTCTTTTTGTCGCTTGCATTTTGTCTTTGCGATTGCTTCTTTTTGTTGTTGCTTTCTTTTTGTTTGGCGACTGCTTCTTTTTGTCGCTGCTTTTTTTTTGTTTGGAGAGGAGTTACGTACCTGACTCGAATTAGCTGCATCCGGCTCGGTCGCCGGGTGTTGATTTTGGTGATTTGGTCGCATCCGGCTCTGTGGCCGAGCGTAAAGCTTTTGAACTCTACTTGGCTCGGTCATCGGGCACAGTGCCTTTGTATTTTTTTTGGCCGCGGCTGGCTTTGTTGCTGGTCGTGAATCCTTGAACTGTGCTCGGCTCGGTCGCCGGGCACATCACTTTTGGGCTGCATTCGGATTGATCGCCAGGTGCAGCGCTTCTGTCTTGGTCACACTCGGCTCAGTCGCCGAGTGCTGTAATTTTCTTTTGGTCACGTCCGGCTCGGTCACCAGGCGCAGAGCCTTTGGATTGTGTTCGGCTTGGTCACTGGACACAGCAGGTTTTCTTTCGTTCACGGCCGATTTGATTGCTGGTAGCGAGGATTTTGAATTTTGCTCTGCTCGGCTTGGTCGCCGAGTGCAGTGAAACTTCGTTGATTACGTTCGGCTCGGTCGCCGGACGCGAAGGTTTGCTTGTCAAAGCGTCGAAGAAGATCGGTATGCCTCGTCAGTTTACCCTCTCTCTTTTTTTTTGTTTCTCCGTTCATTTTTTCCTTGGCGACTGGTCTTTTTTGTTGCCCTATTTTTTTTTACTTGCGTTTTTCTCCCTTTTTATTTTTTTTGGTTGTGACATTGACTTCCCCATCTCTGGTCACATGAGACACACACTCACATTTTTTTTTTAGTTGAGAGAGGATTGTGCACCTGACTTTTCCTGTTCTGTCGCAGATGTCTACCGCACCGACCTCTTTCTCCTTCCTCGGTCTGACTATCTCGACCGTGAGGACCCTCGTGAAGGGTGTTCTTAGTCACTGTTTGCCAATTTGTGATTCTAAGGAAGAGCAGAAGCCACTGCTGGTAGTTCTCAGGGACCGTTGGCCTACGACGGTTGTGACATAACAACGCCCACAGTCAAGGCTGTTCACGACCTGTGGAGTCGCCCTGTTGTCGACGAGGACGACCAGATTTGCTATCTCCTGGAGGTTGATGAAGCTTTATCGTCTCCGCATCAGGCTGTAGGTCATATCTTGTTGAGTCCGATGCATGACCAGCTGGTTCGTTTTTCGAGCCGAAACTTTCCATCGACAGTGATCGATTCGACTCTTGGGATAGTCACCCAGTTGTGAGCTCTGCCCCTTACTTTGTGCCTTTCTACTTCGAGTGGGCAGACGTTGTTCTCTACACATGTACCGAGCAATTGGCCGCAACAGACCCCACTCATGCCGTCCGAGCTTCAATGTTTTCGTATCGATGCTGCAACAACGTTGTCCATTCTTTTTTGGAGGTATGGTGTTCTGCAACCAACACCATTTTCACTTGCGAGGGAGAGGTGTCGATATCCTTGTGGTTTATGCATTGACTCGGCAGGCTGCCCATTTCAGGGAGCATTTACGATGAAGTGACTCCGATGGTTGCAAACTTTACTCAGAGTCGCTCTATGACACTACCCGAGAGTATTCAATACCTCATCCTTGCCTATTATCGGCTCTTCTGTCATCCGAGGGCTTCGAACTTAGATGGAGTCTTCGGAGTTTGTATGTCAGAGTGGGCATCTTTCTGGTTTCGATCCGTAGGGGATGCACGACCTTCAGATGACCCTTGGGCCGATCGCGAGAAGACGACGGATTCTCAGAGTCACGACCGGTCGACCGTGCAGGATCAACCCCTTTCGGAACTTGGGGTCCCTGACGCCCTCGCAGATGAGGTGCATCTGGCTGCCTTCCTATCGTTGTGGCTCTGCCGTTTTGTCCTGCCTTTTCCGAGCAACATGCTGAGATTAAGCGTCTTCAATTTGGCTTGTTTCATGGCCGGTGGTACTCGATGTAGTTTACCCGGTGCAGCCTTGGCGAATCTTTATCGAGGGCTGAACATATCCTCACCGGGGAGGATTTCTAGGCCGTTTATTTATACATGGCTTGCCCAGCGGTTCGGCGTCTGCGAGGTTGACTCTAGCGGCGGCGACAGACCTCTCATGATGCTTTACCGCAATCTGCAACTTTTTCGCGTTTGTACTCGGCAAGAGGCTCATATTTTGTTTTGGCGCGGCGGGGTGCGATGCTGGTACCCTTCAGAGGCTCTTCCTCCCGGTCCAATCCTTGACAAAGCTGGCCACTTCGCATCTCGGATTGAAGTGGAATACTTCCGTTGCCTGCGGACAACATTTCTAGTCTTGCGGCAACGCGAGCTTCTTGTGGTAGAGCCCTATAGTCCTCACCGGTTCGCTCGTCAGTTTGGATTCTGCCAGGACTTGACGGGTGTACTGTTCTCCGACCAACGGAATGCGGCCATGGTTAACGCGCTTGTGGAGTTATGGCGAGCAGGGACTGTCTGTCCTCTTGGAAGCGTGGAGGTGCCTGCCTTCGTGAGTCCAGACTCTGACCCGGGTGTCACGTCCCTTTTTCGGGAGTCCTGGCTTGAGGCAGTTGTTCCCCTCTTTGAGGTAGCAACTCTTGTTTCCTCCTCCCTTTTTGTTGTTTCTTTTCCTTTTGCACCTTCTGATTTTTTTTTTCAGGGTGCGTGGAGGAAATTCACATGAGCCTCTGTACCGGAAACAACCTTGCCGCTTGTGCAGGGAGATGGTAAAGCGGGGGGTCGTAGCCGAAAGAGTTTGAGGCCAAGTTCGAAGCCTCCTGCTAAGGCAAAATAGAGCAAAGGTGGGAAGAAGAGGGCGCCTCGGCCGAAAGTTGCAAAGGAAAAGTCGACGGCTCCGTCGCAAGTCGCGCCGGAGAAGGGCGTTGTGATCCGAGATCCTTCTTCAGCACAAGAGGATCCTCAGCCGGTGGTACTCTCTTTACTAGTAACCGGTGCTCCTATAGGCAAGGGGAAGGGATTGGCTCAGTTGCCGACTTTGCCGAAGAGAACTACTTCGAAAAGGAAGCCCACGTCTCCGGAACCAGAGCCTTTGATTTTCGTCCCACATTTTTTTAAGAAGCGATTCCGAACCAGTTTGGGTAAGCCACTGACCAATTTAGCTCCTCTTGTTGTCGTTCAGCCTTCAGAGACTCCTCTGTCGGGGTCGGGAGAAAAGTGTTGGGTGTCTAGAAAGTGCACTAGGTCAACAAGTAATATAGACTCGAGCGTCCGGATATCGATCCCACAGAGACCTTGATGAGAACTCAGTTTAAGTAAAGATTTTTCTATTGATTGAGGTGAAGAAATTTTTGGGTTTTGAGAACTGAAAAACAAAACAGAATTAACTACTGGAAAAACTTATGGAGATGAGATGATGGGGAAGAATGTCAATCCCTTCTAGTTGTCAACATGCAAAATTCTGATTTTATATCTCAAGTACCCTTACCTTAACTTAGCTTTTAAAAACCTGGTTACCCATATACAGGAAATAACTTTCACCTATTCTTTGAACTCCATCACAATCCGAAAACATTCAAATCCTAGGTGCATAAATATAAAAGCTTAAGGATTAACTCTCTTATTCAGAACAAGAGTAATAAAAGTCACATCACTTTTCCACTAGTCTCCATCACAATCCGGAACGATCTAGTTAGAAAAACGAGTTGTTTTAGAAAGCAAAGAATCATATAACTAACCCAAATCTCTACTGAACTTTAACTTCTCTATTCGAACCACATTAAACTTCAGATATCAATTCAGATAAGAAATAAGCAGTAAACACAAATTCTAAGACAAAGGCTAAGTACTTTATTGCTATAATTTCATAACTTAAACAAATCACAATTAGGAGTTCATGACTTCGCCAACAAAGACAGACTACTCCATACTAATAGTATAAACACACAGAAAGAATTCAATTACAGCCATGATAATAAGAAGAAAATAAGTACAGAAAACCCCCTTAAGGGACTGCCCTTAGCTTCAACTCGTGCCTTGGCTGAAATCTCTTCCTTCACTCTCTAAAGTGCCAAGAGGTCGTGTAAGACTCCCTCTGGACTTTCTCTCCTCTCAAAACTAACTACAAACAATGAAAAACTAAAGTACAAACTACACTAAGAGCTGAAACTGGATTTATAATACAAAACTGGATTCTAACCTACAAAACAGGATGCCTTGCTCTCTCCCTTGGACCTCTATTTATAGTTGTTCGGTTGCCCAGGTCCTGCAATTTGGTCTCTGTCCAGAGGTGTAAATTGTGACTTTATGACCTCAGAATTGTATGAAATTACACATGAACCTTCCTTATATAGTCCTTGACTTGTGTACGAAATTTGAGTTTAATCTGAGTTAGGTAACTTGAGATATGATGCTAAGAAGTTGGGTTGGTTCTGCTGCCAATTTCTGCACTGGGTCCACCACTTTGAAAATATAAAAATCCAAAAGGGCGTCTTGAATTGACCTGTTTTTCCATGACATGATTCTACATACTCTCAAAAATCTGTGGTCCAAATTTGGATTCAATTAGAAGTCGGAATCTCCAGATATGGCCTCTTCAAATCTCGGGCTGTAATTTCCTTTTATAGCAGTCTCCTAATCAGGAATCGAATTTCATCTCTTTGAGGATTCAAACCTCTTAGGGTTTCCATCAATTTCCTCAAGAGACTTTGTAGACACCTTCCTTATACACTTAGGACTTCCTTTCCAAAGTTTGGGCTCGATAGGTTGTCAGGATCCCGAGATTTTTGCGACTTATCGTTGTTGAGTCAATGGCGTGGTCGCGCCGAAAAAGTGCTTTAAAATGGCGCGGTCGCGCCATTGGAGCAGAGTTTCTTCTAAGTACTCGTTTGAAAAGAGTCCTGGTCGTGTTTGGAAACTCCATTGGCCTTCTGACGCCATCTTGGCGCGGTCGCGCCATTCTATTGGCGCGGTAGCGCCAGATTTTGTCCTCCAACTTGTGCGGTCGCGCTGGTCCCTACAACCTGGTACCTTTAAGCACTAAAATCTTCATATTTTCCTCATTTTAGCTCTGATTCCAATGATTCTTGTTGTGTTGGACTCCTGAGAGAGAAAATATGAATCTGAGACATATTTCATGATATTATGATGATTATTGACTCCAAAATATAATTTCCAATTCCTATTAAGGCCTAAAAATAGTGTGTTTTGGACACTTATCACAACCCCAAACTTAAACCTTTGCT
Organism: Aristolochia fimbriata; assembly: GCA_019845555.1. NCBI lineage: Eukaryota > Viridiplantae > Streptophyta > Magnoliopsida > Piperales > Aristolochiaceae > Aristolochia > Aristolochia fimbriata. Next base: position 16,273,671 of record CM034082.1, on the reverse strand, counting down.
CATCCTTGAGCAAAACTAAAAAAAATGAATCAGAGTTATGACCAATCATTAAAATTTAATAAAAATCTTTTGGATTACCCTTTCAAAGCATCAATCAAAGATTTACTCATTCAAACCTCTCCTATTCTTGGTTATCCTGTTTAGTCAAGGCATGATCAAGCTATCTTCCTCCATACATACCACTTTCCCATGCATGTGAGCAGTTTAAATTGAACAACATAAGCCAACCATCAGTCTAATCTCCACTAACATGAAGGAATTTCAAAATTATGATCAAAAGGTCTTCTATAGGTTTTAGTTGGGCATGAGCAATGGGTAAGGAAAAAATTAAGGATAAAAATTTTAAAGGTCAGTCCTCCACCACATATCCATGTCCCATCTTCCTGAGCATGAACCATCTCTGATTGTAGCACACCACCCCAAACTTAAAAATTTGCTTTGTCCTCAATGCAATCAAATAAAACAAAGATTTTTGCACCTTCTCCTTAATCCCAATCTCTGATTGTAGCATGAACCATCTTTTTTTTTTTTTTTTTTTTTTTTGGCTCTGTTTGGAGTCTAGCTTACCTTGCCGGTTGACTCAGAGTCCCTAAGCTTGTAGAGGCCCGAGACCCGGTGCACAAAAAAGGTGGCCTTTCTCCTAACTCAATAATTTTTTTTTCTCTTTTTTTTTTTCACTTTTCCTCTCAGATATTCCAGCACCTTTTTCATTCATCTTGCTCCTTCTTTCCTCTCCTTTTCAAAGAATTTCTATAACCTTCACTCAAAGATTTTTGTCCATGCTCATTCAAATAGAATACTTCAATAATTTGGAGAAATATAGGTCAATAAGAAACAAGTTTATTTATCACAAAGGTTGGTTCATGTAATGTGGGAATTGAAACAAAGCAGGGATCTTGTCGGGTCAAAATGTTTGACAAAAGGTGATGCATCTTGGGCATTAAAGTGGGTGGCTCAAAAAGGCTCAAACGGTTCAAAACAAGTGCCTAGGTCATTTCATAATTTTGAAAAACCTGTCTTCGTTTTGCTTTGATCTTCCTTCAGGTTGGTTCTATTGTACAAAATAAATATGCTTAATGCATTCAACCAATCAAACAACTTTCCAAAACAGCTTTTCTCATGCCAAAACCAATCATTCACACAAATATATTTCCCAAGAGAATGAATGAGGCTTATCTTTTCAATCCACCAATCAGAGTTCCCACCAAATTTTTCAAAAACCTTTTCAGATTTAGAAACATTCTTCTGGTATTGACTCAAAACAAAAATAAAGACTAACAAATCAAATCTAACTAAGCAATGAAAACCAACTAGACTTCAAAATCTGAGTTTTCCACCCCAAACTTTAAATTTTGCATTCTGATCAATTCAATAAAATGAGATAGAGGGTAAGAAACTTCCTTGAGAATGTTGGTTGCTTGAGCTTTCAAATTTCTTGAGGCACCATGAGGAATTTGAACTTGAGCTGCCTTCATGCTTGCCCAAAAGTGGTTAGAACCATTCATAGCACAAAATTATTACAAACGAATTCAGAAAGTTATAAAATTTTACCAAGGAATATAACTCATAAAGAAGAACATGTTAGAATTGTAATGGAATGATTCTTAGTTACAGACCCTCTTAAATTGATCAAACAAGTGGCACAACCGCACCAGAATTTGGCGCAGGAGCGCTAATCTTTTCCTTCATAACTTGAAATTCTGAAAGTAATTATTCCACTTGGATCATGTTGTTAGGGTTCAAAGGTGCACAATAAAAAAATTTTCATGAATTTTCATCAAGGGAATTGAAAGTTACACAAATTTGAAAACTTGGCAGCAAATCTGAAATTCTGGGGAAAAAGTGAGTTGGGGGTATTTTGCAAGCATTGTATATCCCTTACCACTTATCATTTAGAGCTAAAAAAGGGTTTCCTGGAAAGTAATAAATCTGAACTTTAATTTCTTTAAAACCATTTTCCAAGAATCATTACAAAAAATTTTAGAAATCATGCTCAAAGACAGCAAGATAGTAATGTTGCCAACCCAGAAATTTTTCCAGAAACCAGTTTTTTCTACCCAAGTTGCAGCAGTCATAACTCTCTTTCTACTCAATGAAAAATTTCTCAAACTAGGCCCTATTTTATCTACTAAGTGCCCTCTAGAACTACTTACTTTTCCTTGTTTCGTTCCACTTTCAAATTTTTCAGGATTCGACTTCATAATTGGCTTCTCAAATAGAGTTGTTGCTGCACTGCTTTTCTGCACAGAGTTTTCCTGAGTATTCTGATGGCTTTTCTTTTGAAGGAAGATGCTGGGAATGGTTGGAAAAGATAGTTCCAATGTCCTTCTTCTGATATTTGCATTTAGACTTTAAAAAACACATCTAGAAATACATCAAGTATAGCTGAAAAAATGGCTTCATGCAACTCCATTTAGCTTTCAAATTCCAGATTTTTCAAGGACAGGTGCCTAAGATAATTTTTTTTTTTTTTTTTGGTATTTATTAAAACCAAAAAAATTTAAAAGACTAACATAACATGAGTGAAATAAATTTAAACCTAAGATCTAATATCCACGCAAAGTGATTATTCAAAACAAGAGAACAATTTAATTGAAAAACTAAACTAACTTACCTACCATGGGCTGCCTCCCATGAAGCGCTAAGTTTATGGACCTCAGCCAGACCAGTAGCTTCATTGCCCTTGGATCGAAAGAAAAATTCTTTTCCAATCCACTCATCATGACCTTTCTTCCTTTGCAATGCTTTATGCTAAAGCAACAAAATTTTGATGTTGAGTTGAAAATCTTTTCTTTTGACTTTGTGGCTTCTAAGAAGTATATCTTTACCCATATCCACCACTCATTCATCCTCTTGTCCAGCCCCAATAAAATTTTCAGTTGTATTTTTGGGCTAGGTGTAAAAGGTGGGATGATGAAAAAGTCTAAATCAAAGGAGAGCCCTATCTTTTCTTCTTTCTCTACCCAATTCTCTAATGGCTTTTCATGGGAAGGTTCTATGATATGACCTATGGTTTCTTCTTCCTCCCCTTCTTCTTTTATGGATGGTTTATAAGGCTGGATAATGAAGAAATCTATATCTAATGAGAGGAAAGAATGTTCATTAACCTTTGTGTCCTTTATCCTAACCTCATCATGCTCTTCAAGGGGTTTCTCTTTTTTTTCAACCCCATCCCCTTCTTTCTCTTTTTCATCCTCTTCCTTTTCACCCATGATCTTTTCATCCTCTCCCTCTTGAAGTTTTTGAAAATAACTCTCAGCTCTCTCCTTATATGGCAATGTGTCCACATTTAGTTTAGCATTAGAAAGAGATTGAGAAGACTTACCTTTTTGTTTTTGTTGTCTACTTACCTCTCTTTCTTCACTTTGTTCTTCTCTTTCCTTGTTTTCCTGCTGATTTACTTTGTTCTCCTCCACCTGAGGTTGCTTTTTCTCTTCTAAGACCTTCCCGCTTCTCAAAGTGATGGCTTTGATATGTTCTTTAGGGTTAGTTTCAGAATTACTAGGTAAAATACCTTGGTTCCTACCTGATATGACATTTGCCAGCTGTCCCACTTGTAATTCCAGATTTCGGATTGAGGCCTCTTGATTCTTTAGGGAAGCTTCTTGAGTTTGAAACCTGGCTTCAGTCCGAGCATCTTTTTTTTCTTGATCTGCTAGAAACTTTGAAAGGAGGTCCTCAAGGCTGGCTTTTTGTTCCTGTTCGTGCCTCCATGGATCATAATTAGAAGATGCACAATAGTTATCCACTAGGGTGGCCAACCTAGACAAGTCTTCTTGAGACTGAAAGGGAGATGAATGATGATAAAAATAATCATGACACATAGGAGGATTATCATACTTGAACATGGATGGTTGCCCATGTGGCCAATTGTCTTGTAAATCACTCTCAAAACAAGGATTTACATTTTGCCAAGAGAAATAATCATCAGGCTTTCTTCTATAGGGATCATCATAGACAAAGGAACATGATTGATCTGGGTCATACCTCCATGGATCATAATCAGAAGATGTATATGGTTGGGGTCTTTCCAAAAAAGAGTTAGGATATGGAGTTACCTCATTCTGCACGTCTTCCCACCTCTCATCTGTGTGCTTGAAGTTAGACGATTCCATTAAAGCTCACAAGCCACAGATCATAGTTACCTGAGTGCTCTTTCTGGTTGCAAATTGATTTCAGCAAGTGGCTCACCACTGATTCTGATTTTCATCCACAAAACTGGTTTCAACCTGAAAAGATAGAATAAAAATAATTTAATCTCAATCGATATATCAAAATTCACTTAAACTTACTCTCAATTCAATGGTCCCCGGCAACGGCGCCAAAAACTTGTTGGGTGTCTAGCAAGTGCACTAGGTCAGCAAGTAATATAGACTCGAGAGTCCAGATATCGATTCCACAGAAACCTTGATGAGAACTCAGTTTAAGTAAAGATTTTTCTATTGATTGAGGTGAAGAAATTTTTGGGTTTTGAGAACTGAAAAACTAAACAGAATTAACTACTGGAAAAACTTATGGAGATGAGAGGTTGGGGAAGAATGTCAATCCCTCCTAGTTGTCAACACGCAAAATTCTGATTTTATATCTCAAGTACCCTTACCTTGACTTAGCTTTTGAAAACCTGGTTACCCATATACAGGAAATAACATTCACCTATTCTTTGAACTCCATCACAATCCAGAAACATTCAAATATAAAAGCTTAAGGATTAACTCTCTCTTATTCAGAACAAGAGTAATAAAAGTCACATCACTTTTCCACTAGTCTCCATCACAATCCAGAACGATCTAGGTAGAAAAACGAGTTATTTTAGAAAGCAAAGAATCATATAACTAACCCAAATCTCTACTAAACTTTAACTTCTCTATTCGAACCTCGTTAAACTTCAGATATCAATTCAGATTAGAAATAAGCAGTAAACACAAATTCTAAACCAAAGGCTAAGTACTTTATTGCTATAATTTCAGAACTTAAACAAATCACAACTAGGACTTAATGACTTCCCCAACAAAGAGAGACTACTCCATGCTAATAGTATAAACACACAGAAAGAATTCAATTACAGCCATGATAATAAGAAGAAAATAAGTACAAAAAACCCCTTTGAAGGACTGCCCTTAGCTTCAACTCGTGCCTTGGCTGAAATCTCTTCCTTCTCTCTCTAAAGTGCCAAGAGGTCGTGTAAGACTCCCTCTGAACTTTCTCTCCTCTCCAAAATAACTACAAACAATGAAAAACTAAACTACAAACTACAAAACTGGATGCCTTGCCCTCTCCCTCGGACCTCTATTTATAGTTGTTCAGCTGCCGAGGTCCTGCAATTTGGTCTCTGTCCAGGGGTGTAAATTGTCACTTTACGACCTCAGAATTGGATGAAATTGCACACGAACCTTATTTATATAGTCTTTGACTTGTGTACGAAATTTTAGTTTAATCTGATTTAGGCAACTTGAGATATGATGCTCAGAAGTTGGGTTGGTTCTGCTGCCAATTTCTGCACTGGGTCCACCACTTTGAAAATATAAAACTCCAAAAGGGCGTCTTCAATTGACCTGATTTTTTATGACATGATTCTCTATCCTCTTAGGAATATGTGGTCCAAATTTTGATTTAATTGGAGTCGAAATATCTAGATATGGCCTCTTCAATCTCGGGTTGTAATTTCCTTTTATAGCGGTCTCCTAATCAGGAATCGAATTTCATCTCTTTGAGGATTCAAACCTCTTAGGATTTCCATCAATTTCCTCAAGAGACTTCGTAGACACCTTCCTTATACACTTAGGACTTCCTTTCCAATATTTGGGCTCGATTGGTTGTCAGGATCCCGAGATTTTTGCGACTTATCGTTGTTCAGTCAACGGCGCGGTCGCGCCGAAAAAGTGCTTTAAAATGGCGCGGTCGCACCACTGGAGCAGAGTTTCTTTTAAGTACTCGTATGGAAAGAGTCCTGGTCGTGTTTGGAAACTCCATTGGCCTTCTGGCGCCATCTTGGCGCGGTCGCGCCATTCTTTTGGCGCGGTAGCGCCAGATTTTGTCCTCCAACTGGTGCAATCGCGCCGGTCCCTGCAACCTTGTACCTTTTAGCACTAAAATCTTCATATTTTCCTAATTTTACCTCCGATTTCAATGATTCTTGTTGCGTTGAACTCCTGAGAGATAAAATATGAATATGAGACATATTTCATGATATTATGATGATTATTAACCCCAAAATATAATATCCAATTCCAATTAAGGCCTAAAACTAGTATCTTTTAGACACTTATCAAAAAGGTTAAGCAGACGACGTCTCTCGATGGGTCTGTTGTTCTGCCGACTGGAGAGACTACTGCAAAGCCAAAGGTGTCACCTGCAGCAACGAACCAGGTTGAAGTGCGGGCAGCCCAGGAGTCGGTGGACTTAGCCTTTGACGCCTGTGCGATAGTAGTGGTTCCATCGGCGGACCAGCCTATCTTTCAGCAGGAGGAGTTATTTGACCTTGCTGAGATGGAGGTTACCCAACAGTTGGAGTGGGTCGGGGATGAGGTACCGCTTGCTGTTGTTATTGGTGAGTTAGTTGTTTGCGGAGCCAAGTGCCCGGCGACCATCGTGGTTGATGGTGGAGCGCCCCTCCTGCCTTCGGTTGAACAAGTCGCAGCCGGTGGACTTATGGCGAACGCCGGAGTTACTATCGCGGGTGAATTTCAGCACCCTGTCTCTGATCTGTCCTGCCTTGTTGGTGCGACTTCGAGGAGGGAGGTTTTAATAACATTTCCTCCTAACAGTGGAGAAGCATCTCTTGCTACCAAGGGAGGGGTTCCGGGTTCAGCTTGTCGACCTATTAGCGAGGATTCCTCGACTTTGCGGCCTTCGTCGGTAAGCATATGTTTCCCTCTTCCTTTGTTTTTTTTTGTTCTTTGTTCTTCTTCCCCCCCTTTTTTTTATCCCCCTATTTTTTTATCTCCCTTTTTTTTCTAGGTGTCGGCCTTCCGTCTTTCAGCGAGGTCGAGGCTGTTAATGCAGCGGTCTGCTTTGGGGCTGTGGACAGTGTTCGTCGAGTCGGTTTTAGTGTCAGCCGACGACCCATGTTCGTCGGAGCTTGTAGCAGACACTTGCGCCATTCTCAACCACTTGAGAGGAGTCGGCGTTGACACTTCGGTTCTGGATCAGTGGGTGGAAGACTTTGCTTCGAAGGTGGATCGCTTTCACCAGTTGCGCAACTCTTTGGTAGGGAAGCTCAATTTGGCTGAACGGTTCGCTGCGAAAGCTGAACTCACTCTGTTTGTCCAGCGAGTGAGCCGTCGTCGTGACGACTTAACGGTGGATTTGGATAGACGTCAGGCTGAGCGCGAAGCTGCTGAGGCTGAGCAGAAAGCTCTTCGTGATCGTCTGGCATTTGTCTCGGCCCAACTCGACTCCATTAATGGCGAGTTAGCGACCATCCGAAGGGGAATCGACGCCAGCGAGGAGGAGGCTTCTGTTCTCGAGGACCAGCTTGCTTCTGTTCTTTCGCGTCCCGTTCTCAACGAGGCTGAGACACGGGAGTTGGCTGAGGTTCGTGCTGAAGTGATTCGGCTACAGCGACGAGTGGCCGACTTCGAACTTCCACAACTTTGATGTTTTCTTTGTACACCTTTCTTTTTTTACTTGTCGCCTCCCCTTTTTTGTTGTGAGGCATACATTATTCACGCTTTATTGCAATGAGAAAATGCTATCTCCTTTATTTGATTTCTTCGTTTTGTCTCTCTTTTCTTTTTTTTTTTTTCCGCTGCCCCCCTCATGCATAAAAGGGTTTGAGGAATTTACCGTTTGTTATCGGCAGCTCCGAACCGTTTGACGTGACTAGCTTGTAGGCGCCATTGGTGTAGGCTTCCTGTACGACATACGGTCCTTCCCATTTCGGTACGAATTTGCCCCTGGTTTTGCTCGTAAAGAGCATTGGCCGTCTGACTGCAAGCACGAGGTCGCCTTTTTGGAATGACCTGAGCCGTACCTTTTTGTTGAAGGCCCGCGTCATTCAAGATTGGTAGCATTCGAGACAGACGTTGTTGTGCCTCAAGTCGTTGCTCATCAAGTGATTCAAGTTCTGCAAGTCACAACTGAGTGCACTCCTCTGTCGTGAGACCTTCTCTAATAGCAATATGCAGAGAGGGGAGTTGTACCTCGAGAGGGAGCACTGCTTCGGTGCCGTAAACCAGAGAAAATGGGGTCGTCTGGGTCAGCGTTCGAAACGACGTTCTGTACGCCCACAAGGCTTCGCCGAACTTTTCATCCCAACTCTTTTTGCTGGCACCGATTGTCTTTTTAAGGATCTTGCAGAGCGTTTTGTTGAACGCTTCTGCGAGTCCATTGGCTGCCAGGTTGTAAGCTGATGATGTCCGTTGTTGTATGCGAAATTTGTCGCAGAAATTCCACCGTAAATTCCACCGTGTGTTTCTTTTAGGACTTGCAACCCCTCTTCTTTGGATAGACAACGGAGAAGCATACCTTCGTATGACCTCCGGTAAAGTACGTCATTGACGAAAATGTACTTTGGAGCTGCTCGGCGAACATGAACTTGTTCTCGCAGGTCGACCGGGAGTGTTCCATGGCGAAGAAAATTCGAGATAGGCTCTCGCCAATCTTTGACTTCGTTTTGGCTGGCCGAGATAGGAAAAGACTCTTCCATCTCTTTTGTCTGTTCTGCTTCTGTTTCTTCTTCGGCCGGTGGAGGGACTACCCATCTTTCGCAAATGGGGACTTGGCTCGGCCGTTCATCGAATTGCGCTAGACTGGCAGCAATTCCAGCCAATGCGTCGGGTGGCCCATTTTTGGATCGAGGGACGTAGTGAAGTGAAGCTTCCAGAATTTGGGCCAGAAGTTCACCGACATGTCTCCAGAACGGCACGAGCTCGAGTTTCTTTACTTCGAACTCCCCGGTAAGTTGTTTGATAACCAATGCCGAGTCGCCGCAGATGTTTAGTTGCGGCAGTTTCATCTCGACCGCCATGCCGAGTCCGAGAAGGATGGCTTGATACTCTGCCTCGTTGTTCGAGCAATTTTGGGTGAGAACGAACGAATACGGGAGTAGGTCCTTTCTCGGTGAAACGAATAGAACACCCGTGCCGGCTCTGTTCCTTCGCGCAGCGCCGTCGAAGACCATCTCCCAAGGGGGGAGCACCTCGACCAAGAAGATTTCCTCGTATGGGAATTCCTTGGTCAGTTCCCATTCGGCTGGCACTGGATGGTCAGCCAAGAAATTTGCCAGGGCTTGGCCTTTGATTGCTCGTTGTGGCACGAAGTTAATCTCGAACTCAGAGAGGATCAATGCCCACTTAACCAGTCGACCGGAGAGTATCGGTCACGACATAATGTATTTGAGCGGGTCGGCGCGCGATATCAAGTTAGTCGAATGCGCCAGGAAGTAGTGCTGGAGCTTTTGAATCGCAAAGACGAGTGCTAGGCATGTCTTCTCGATTAGAGTGTAATTGATTTCGGCGCCCACCTGTGTTCGGCTTAGATAGTAAAGAGAACGTTCTTTGTTGTCCTCGTCACATTAAGCCAAGAGAGCTCCTACGGATTTCTCTTGCGCTGCGATGAAAAGTAGCAGCGGCCTGTCAACAATCGGAGCGACGAGCACCAGTGGCTTGGTGAGATACGCCTTTATGTTGTTAAAGGCGTTCCGGCAAGACTTGTCCCACTCGAATGGCGTATCATTTTTCAGTAGGCGACTGAACGGTTGGCATCTTCCAGCTAAATTCGATATGAAGCGTTGAATATACGCTAAGTGGCCTTGAAAGCTCTTGAGTTCGGTGATGTTTCTGGGCTCCGACATCTTTTGAATTGCATCAATTTTTTATTGGTCGATCTCAATTCTTCTATGATGCACAACGAATCCCAGAAACTTGCCTGAAGTGACACCGAATGCGCATTTCAGCGGATTCATTTTGAGCTGAAACCACCGAAGTCGCTCGAATACTTCCCTGATGATCTGACCGTTGTTTCGACTTTACCACCAGGTCGTCGACATAGCACTCGACGCGTTTATGCAGAAAGTCATCGAAGATATTCTGCATTGCCCTCTGGTATATCGCGCCAGCATTCTTGAGTCCAAACGGGATCACCTTGCAGCAGAAAATGCCTTTGGGAGTGCGAAAAGCAATGAGCTCCTCATCCTTCGGGTCCAACCGAATTTGGTTATAACTAGATGATCCGTCCATGAAAAGTAGAGCTTCATGATCCGTCGTCGCACGACCATGAGTTCTATTATTGGCAGAGGGAAGTCGTCCTTTGGGCAAGCCTTGTTCAGATCGCGAAAGTCGACGCAGACCCGAATTTGGCCGTTCTTCTTCTTGACCGGTACGATATTCGCGATCCAAGAAGGATACTTCACCTCTCTTATGAAATTTGTCATGATTAATTTGTCAACTTCTTTCTCAATCTCTGGCACGAGTTCTGGCCGGAATCGTCGTTGTGATTGCTTGACTAGCCGAACAGAGGGATGAACCGGTAGCTTGTGCACCGCGACTCGTGGGTCGAGGCCTGGCATTTCTGTGTAGTTCCAGGCGAATATGTTGCGGTATTCAAGAAGTAGGGACATATATTCGACTTCTTCTTCCGCCGATAGTGAAGTCTACTTTCTTTAACTCGTTGACAGTCGACTGGCCGCCTTCCTCGAACGTAGTCGGGGCCTCTTTCAAGATGAACTCGTTGTCCTCTTGATTGTCGTTGGCAACAGAGATATGATTTACCGTGACCGAGTCATAAGCGCGAGCTCGCGCGATGGCTACCCTCAAGGTGTAAATAATCACCGGGTTCGAAGCATTTTTCTTTTTTGCCGGAGTTTGGCCGACTGAAACTTGATGTACGTCTGCCGATGTCTTTTTGGTTATTTTAATTAGCTTCGTCTTAGCTCCATAGATTTTGATCGGCTTCTCCTTCTGGTAGCCGAGGCCCAAGCGACCTTGAGTAATACGACGACCCTCCTTTCTCAACTTTTCTTGTTCTGGAGTGAGGACCGGTAGAGCGACGGGCGGCTTCTCGTGGAGCTGGTCTTTTGTGAAGTTGCCCCCGGCTCTGGCCATCAGTCGATACGGGTTCGGGTCGAAGCCTTCGTTCGAGCGAGTAGATGGTAACTGCTTGAGGTTCGGGAATTTGTTCACGATGCTTCGGTCTTCAAGCTTCGGCAAAGGGAGGGTGACCTTTTCTGCAAAAGGGGTCGGCTGGATTTTGTGACAGCGACCAAGGGAGCTTCTCCCTTCTTTCTTTGTGACTGTGGAATGTACCGTAAGATAGGTACATTACCCTGCGTCGGTGTTGGAGTTGTTGTGGCCAGTTTGTGACCGTGTGCCGGCAGGTTGTTGGGCGCCGGTTCTTTAGGAGACACGACTTGCGTCGGGGTCTATTTTGGAGATGCGGTTTGCGTCGACTGTTTGGTAGACGTGGCTCGCGTCGGATGTTTGGGCGATGCAGCTTGTGTCGGAGTGTTCATGGCATTTGGCGCCTGGTTCGGCCAGGGTGACAATTTGACTGTCGGTCTGGTCGTCAGATAGAATTTGGCATCTGCGAATGATGCTCCAACCTCGGTGAACGAACTTTCGTCGGCGTACACCGTCTTTTGCTCGCCATTCTCCCAGTACTTGAAGCACTGATGAAGTGTTGATGGCACAATTCCGTTCACGTGAAGCCATGGTCGACCCAAGAGCAGATTGTAAGATGTCCTTGAGTCTATGACTTGGAAAGGAGTTTCGGCCACCATGTCGCCGATGTGCAATTTGAGTGAGATCATGCCGAGCGTCCTTTGGCCTTCCTGATTGAAGCCTTGGATGAGGAGAGAGCTCGAAGAGAGGTCGCCAACAGAGAGGTCGGCATTCTTCATTGTGCGAATCGATAGAATGTTGACTGCGGATACACAATCGACGAGAATGCGGTTGATTTTGTGGTCTCTGATGTAGCTAGAGACGAACAGTGGCCGGTTATGGTTCTTCGTCCCCAACTCTGTGTCTTCTTCTCGAAAGGTAATGCACGGCGGACATGAGACGACGAGTGCTTCTTCCGACTTTGCCAGCTGCGGAGAGGATTGCGCATCTTCTTCCTCCTTTCAATAAGGTGGTGTCAATTCGACTTTCGACAAGTCGTGCTTCCTCATGAGCAGCATCTCGACTTTGGCTTGGAGCTCCTCAGGTTTGTCGAGGACTCGAATTAGAGCTTGTCTTGACCGAATGGCCAAGTCGAGGTCGTCGTCAATCTCGTTAAGCGACGAGATTTGCTTCAGTGATGTCTCGAGGTCGTCGCATTCGACGACTGGCCGTTTGCCTTTGTCTTTGGATGTTGTCCGCTCGGGCGTGACTGTCGAGCAAGTGGCCACCATTGCTGGCGGCGCGAATAACTCTTTTGGGAAGAACTCCTCCAGTGTAACGGGTTTTCTCTTCTTTTTGTTTGCTCCTTGAACGTCGGTCTTGGGAGCTTTCTTTTGCCACTTAGCGGCTCTTTTGTTTAGCTGCTTCACCTTCGGCTTGGTGCTCGCCGGTACCGGTTCAATTTCTCGAATAGGCTTCTTTCGTCGGGTGACCAGAATCCACCCCTCTGCGTCAGCTGCAGCTGCTTCGAGGAGTGCCAGTTTTGGTACGACCTTAGCCGGTGGTCGTCTGTGGTTTCGGGGTCGGTTGGAGGGACCGGATTTTGGACGGTACTCCTTCCTTGCGACATGCTGTTTGTTTGGTCGACTTCGCCGGTTTGGCTCAGCTTGGATGGAGATGACATGTGAGGACGTCGTGTTTTCGGCTCCTTCGATTTCAATTCGGCCTTGAGCCGCCAGTTCCATGATCCTGCCTTTCAAGACGAAGCACTTCTCGGTCGGATGTCCGACCAAACGGTGGTACTTACAGAAGTTCGGATCTTTGCTCCTGGATAGGTCGTCGGCTCTTTTGACTTCTGGCAACTTGAGCAGATGGTTGTCGAGGAGTTGGTCGAGCATGACAGGAACATCCGTGTCGGCGAACAGATATGTTTTTGCCTGCCTTCCCTCCAGCAAAGGCCTTCGATACATGCCCCCGGTTAGCTGTCGTGGGACGTAAGTTGCTTTGACCTTGCTTCCGACCTTGATTTGTTCGAGAACATCTGTCGCGAAAGATGCTTTTGCTTTCTCCTTCACGTCTTTGGGAGCGGTCGCGGCTACCTTTACTTTCTTGCGAGGATTAGCCGATGACGAAGTTTCTTCCCCCTGCTCCTCCATGAGGTTCTCCATGTTGTGGGCCTCTGTCGCGAGTTCTTGAAAGTCCTTCGGTCTCCGACTTTGAAAGTAGCACAGGAATTCCCATCGCATCCCTCGAACACACATTTTGATTTCTGCTTCGAGGGATAGATTCGAGCTCTCTTTGCAATTTAAGCTCAGGTTCCTCCACCGGTTAATGTAGTCGACAACTTTTTCGCCCTTCTTTTGTTTGAGATTGGCGATCTCGACTAGAGTGACTGTGCGCCGAGTGCTGTAGAATCGGCTGAGGAACTCTCGCTCAAATTGTTCCCAGCTGTTAATCGACTCCTGGGGCAGCTCGATGTACTAGTCGAAGGCATTTCCCTTCAATGACCGGCCGAACTGCTTAACCAGCAAATCGCCGTCTGTGCCGGTGTTGTTGTATGTCTCAATTAAGTGAGCGACGTGCTGCTTTGGGTGGCCGTCGCCATTGAATTGCTAAAATTTTGGAGGATGATACCCGAGTGGCATCGGGATGTTTTGGATCCTCTGCGTGTAAGGCCTCTTGTAGGCGACAGATTTGCTGTCACCTGAACTGTTTCGTACGACACGGTTGATCTGTTTGGTGACTGTGTCGAGTGTGAGGGCAGCTGGCTCTGCTTCGACTTGACCTCTGCGAATGGCTACAGGTGCGACAGGCGGCAGCTCATCGTCAGAGGCAGGATCTTCTTGCAATGGTTCGGCCGAACCACTGGTAGTCGCCCGATTTCGGTCGACTTCTTGAGAAACGCTGCCGATGTTGTTAGTGATCACGCCCATTTCGAGCCGCTCTAAGATTCTCGTGATCTGGAGGTCACGAGCTGCGAGTTGCGCGTCTTTGATGCGCAATTGTTCACTCTGCTCTTTGAGTGCAGCTTGCATTTCGGCAAACTGTTCTTCTATAGTTTTGGCCGAGGTTGTCATTGCGGCCATTCTGACGGTCGGCGTCGACAGAGTTGTTCCCGACGCGGATCGGAGTGATGAGTTTGTTGCCAGCAACCATATTTGGGAGACGATCGTTAGTGTTCTTGGGTGTGGAGAGGTTGCGGTAGGCGACCAGTCGGGAGAGCCGGCCACTATCGGTTGAGCGCGGTAGGTGGTTTTGACGGGTGACTGGCTTGCGATGGCAGCCCCGGTGAGTTTCGGTAGGATGAAATGGGTGATAAAGCGGCAGGGGAAGTCGCTAGTGTCTGTTGGCGAGGAGAGCGGATAGGTGGTGGACCGGCCACTGCGGTGAGCACAGCTAGGAGATCGTGAGATATGGTCACGATCGGAGATTTGTCCTCGGCCGTCGCTCTCTGTACGAAGGAAGTCGGTGACAAATACGTTTTTGCCGCGGAGGAGGGAGTCATGCCCCCATGTTGTTCATAGCGTTGTACCAAGGCAGGGACGATGGAGCTCCTTCGTGATGGTGGCGACTGAGTCGGGTTGACCATTGGGCTGTGAGGAGGAGGAGAGGCAGCGACGGCCAAATATGTTGGTTTGGCCATTGCTGGAATTGGTTTGGCAGAGGCAGCGGCAGGCTTGACGGAGGCCGCGGTAGCCTGTGGCACGAATACGACGCTCGGGCGACGAGCGTCGCGCATGAAGGGAGCCTATCCGGTGGACAAACTCCTGGCCAAGGCCCTGGTCATTGGACGAGTGGCCGGTGGTGGAGAAGTCAGAGCGCAGAGGTCGGGCAGAGATACGGGTGCTGGTCCGCGAGCTCCTGCGATCGAGATTGCAGTCGCGGCAGGGTGCGGGTGAGCAGAGCTCGGGTTGGCAATTTGCTTGCCCCTGTTGTTGTTGTTGTTGTTGTTGTTGTTGCCGTTGTTGCCGTTGCTGGCCATGGCTGAGATTTTTTTTGTTGAACGGAGAAGGAGATGAGAGGTAGGAAATGTCCCACCGGGTGTGCCAAATCTGTTTCACTAAAAATCCGCCGGTCCGCGAAGGGGCGCAATCGAGAGAGTAATTCGATTATATCAGAATATTTTGTGTTATAATTTGTGTTTGAATATCAAGGAATCTGAGTATAGTCTCCTATTCTTCCTCTGATTTGATCTCCGTGTGAATTTGGTGAAGTTTCGGCTTCTGGCGAGGATGTCGAAATATGAGTTCTGGAATGAGTGTGCACGAACAGTGACGACCTTGGTCGGTCGGGCGGAAGTATTTATGTTCCGCGTGTATCGACTTGTTGACGTTGCTGGCGAACGTGTACAGCTGCTCCGGTTGAACTATTGAATTTCGACGAACTGCAAGTTGCTGAACTTCTATGGCTCGAAAGAGTCTCTGTGCGCGAGAGTGTTGCTCAACACAAGATTTCTCTTCACAAAAGAATTTCGAACTCCAGTTTTTGAACCCTTGCGACAGAATGTTTCTGGCTATTTGTAGCCGACTCTGTGCAGTTGTTGAGGGTCGATCCTTGGAATGGGGATCATGATCCCCTTTTTGCTGTAGTTGCTGAGATGGGAGGAGGATCAGGAGTTCCTCTGTTGGATCCCTGAAAAGGGGACCGCGGTGTCTTATTGCTGACTGGGGAGTCGACTGTATCGATGACGCGACAGAATGAATGAGCCTGGCGATGGGCTGCGACGAGTGATGTAGAATATCGGCAGAGCCTACACACGACCATCGTTTGATGGATTGATGGGCGTTTGGACTCGTCGAAATTGGGTTGGTCGCATTTTAGTGCATACACGTATGTAATCATTTAAGTGTATATTTTCAAGATATGGGAGCAGATTTTAGAATGAAATTTGCATAAATTCAAGATAACATTAAGAGGTATATGGCCCTTCTTTCCCTATGTCTTCACTAATAAATCTAATAGTATACAATGTATATTAATCAATGGTAAATAATGTTAACTTTCATGTGTGAGCTTTTTTTGGTATTCTGCAGCTTTTATAAGTCGAAAGTTTGGGCAGATATCCATCTCTAATATTAGAATTTAGAATATTAGAGCAAATATTTTAGATGGATATATAACCCAAAACTTTCTACTTATAATTTCCTAAACATTGATGTACTATGATCATAAATAAATAATACATCTTTCATTTATTTTATTTTTTTAAAAAATGCCTTCTAATTTGAACCCTAGATTCCTTTTTTTTTTTTAATCCTAAGATTCTTAATTCGATATTGTTTCGCCAAAAATCCACCGGTCTGCGAAGAGGTGCGACCATGTGAATAAATCGATTTAAAACAGAGAAATTTGTGTTACAATTTGTTTTGAAAGTCAGAAAATGCGAGTACAGTCTCCTATTCTTTCTCTAATTCGATCTCCGTGTGAATTGATGAAGTTTCGGCTTCTGGCGAGTTAATGTTGAAATTCGAGTTTCAGAGCGAGTGTGCACGAACGATAATGGTTTCGTCTATCAGACGAAAGTATTTGTGTTCCGCGTATATCGACTTGTTGACATTGCCAATAAATGTATAGAGCTGCTCTAGTTGAACTGGTGAATTTTGACGAACTGCGAGTTGCTTGAACTCTTTTGGCTCGAGAGAGCTTCTGTGCGTGAGAGTACTTCTCGATAAAAGAATTTTGAACCTTTTCGACAGAGCATTTCTGGCTATTTGTAGCCGATTCTGTCCAATTGTTGGGGGTCGATCCTTGGAATGGAGATCATGATCCTCTTTCTGTTATTTCTGTTGAGATGAGAGGACTTGGGCCCTCCTCCTTTTCGTCTGTTGATACCATCGAATGAGGATCAGTGGTAGGTTTTCTGGTTTCTTCCGATGGCGACCAAATTTGGTCGATTGAATGCTGAAGTGGTCTGCAGTGTGACAGACAGCTAAGTGGTGCTGACGCAGCAAATTATTGCTGACAGGGATGATGACTGTACCGATGACACGACAAGGCGAATAGACCCATTGATGAGTTGTGGGTGACGACTTTAAAAATCGATGGAGCGGATCTATAACAAGCTCATGACGATTGACCGACGCACTTGTGGGCATTTGGGCTCGCCATATTTGGGCTCGCCATATTTGGGCTCGCCATATTTGGGCCAACTACATTTTGGTGTCCACATATATAATTAACTTTTTTTAAAACGTTAAAACTTAGGATTCAGAAATGAAGAACAGAATTTGACACTGGGACCCGCTGTGCACGGTGCCGGCTCCATATCACGTGGGGAAGAAAATATGACAACCATGCAGGGAAGAGAAAAAAATAAACACAAAATAAAAAGAGTTTCCGGCTTTTCAGAATTTAGATTTTAGATTTTCCTTCTCCGTTCGTCTCAGTTTTTTCCTGTGTTGAAAAAGGTAAAAACCGTAAAAGCAGGGAACCATGGTCGTCGCAGACAAGCCATGAAGAACAGCGGAGAAGAGGAGCAAAAGAAGGAGGGCAGTTTTAATCTCGACTGGAGATTCAACCAAACCCTCAGGAATGTGCAAGGGTATGTCTGCTGAATCCTTCTTTCATTCTTATTCAATAAGGATCTATTGCGCTTACTTTAACAGCTATATAAGTTTTCATTCTTTTTCAATAAGGATCTCAACGCGTTAAATGGTTCTGATCTGTGCTTTCTGAACCAGAAATGCGAAGTACATACAATGAGTTTTCCGCAGATTTGCAAATTGCATTAGCTGAGATGGAATAGAAGTGTCTCTGCCATGCACTTGATCTGTTGGTATTAGTGATTTTAGTCGGAGAATTCATTCTTTTTCTTAGATTGATGGTTTCAAGAATAAAACTTTTTAGTCGGAGAATTCATTCTTTTTCTTAGATTGATGGTTTCAAGAATAAAACTATGTAATTGAAGAACCTGGGATTTGCTTTTGATTCGTAAACGCGTCTGCCAAATCGAAAAGTTTGTCTGTAATGGCCTAAAGGAATGTTTCCAGCTGGGTGAGGACTACGCACAATTGCTTGTCAAATTGTCATTTTTCTTTTTGGATTGGTGAGGCATTTAGCTTTTGCATTATTTGTATCAACTATGGCAACAGTACAGTTATTTTTTTTGAGGAAACAGTACAGTTATTGTGCATGTAGTTTATGTAATTTCAACTAAATGTACACAATGTTAGAGATATTCCTTCATGTTGTGAACCGGCTGGGATTTTTCTTCCAGAATATGTGTCCCATCCTGTAACAGTCCAACTACTTATTGCTTAGGTCATCCGTGAATCAGGTGCACCGGCCTTTAAATTATATACACTAGGATTTCCAATAATTTTGCCGCTGAAATCTGCATGACATCTTACTGTTCCTTTAAGACAGTAGATCATTGTGGTACCCCGTTATCTGGAATCTCAATTTCACATAGAACATGTTTTAATCAATGATAGGACAAATTGTTGGAAAAGAAAAGTTCCCATGCTTTCTACTGCATATTTTATGTTTTTATCCTTGTTCAGGTTACTTAAAGGTCGCAGTTTTCCTGGCAAAGTTTTGCTAACCAGAAAAGAGTCTTTCGGTGATTCTAGCTTTCCTGAACTCTCTCCAAGAACTGAAAGGAGTGGATCTCAAAATGATCTTGGACCTAGTGATTACGTGGGAACTCCTAAGGTAATATTGATAGAATTGATCCCTTCATGTTGACCTATTCTGTATCTCTTATTTATAACTTTTTGTGCGTGATCATCAATATTCCCCATTGAAACAATGGTTTCATGCAGGGAGAAGTTCAAAGTACTGGAAAAGCATTAAGCAATATAAGTAAGCTTAGATTACCAACTAAAAACAGCGAGAGCACTTCTGGAGGTATGCAGAGATCTATATCTGGGACAAGATCTACAGATTCTGCCAGAGTTTCAAAGTTCACGAAGGAACTGTCTGGGACAACTTGTGTACTAGGTCCGTTCTTTAATCACCCGAGTTGTTGTAGTTGGGTTAATCTATTTATCTGACTATTGATATTGTCTCAGACCTTATCTTGTCTGAGACTTTGATATCTCAATAATTTTATTGTTTAATTTGTCAACATCAATTCCTCATTTAACGGTTACTTGTTTTGTATTGGTCTGTTGTCCGCTGAACCTGTTCTTTACAGCTCCCTATTACCTTCTGCTGATTCTTCTCAATATTTTCTATCTTTCTTTCAGAAAAGTTGAGGGAATTGGCTTGGAGTGGGATACCCTCATATATGCGGCCAAATATATGGAGGCTTCTTTTGGTATGATAGTTTTCTCAAAACTAGATAGTGACAAGTTTGCTAATATCGATAGACCAATATAGACAAACAAGTTCTCTAGGACTGATCATGTAATAAAAGCTTTCCACTTTTATGTTGATTTATGTCCTGGTTTTTTCTGTAGTTATCACTTAATGAAGCTCATCAAATGCATGAAAAGTGCATAATATGGTTGGAATCTTCACATTGTGTTACAGAAGCAGTTCATACTAGTTCTACAGTGGAAAGTGACACATAATATGGCCATTCACAGTTAAAATTCCTGAGGCATTGAGGAATTTCCATCTTTTGTAGAAGTAGGCCTTGTATAGAAGATGTCGCTATTCTTATGAATATTTTAAGAGTATGAGATCTGGAGGATAATCTTTTCCCTTTGCAAATGGATTTATATATTTCCACTGTCAATATTTTTCCCTTTAACCATGCTCTTCTGATGTGTGTGTATTGTCTTTCTCCATAGAAACTAATTTGTTATTATCATTATCAATATTGCTGTCATGGCAACAATCTTTGTTCGTGCAAAGTAGCCAAAGCTTCTTCAGCCTTTTCTGGCTCTGCGTACATCTCTGGGCACCATTACTGCAGCATGTCTTGAGTTTCATTTTTGTGCTCTTTATTCTCTTAGGAGTTAGGGAGTTTGATCTTCTTGTTTGAAGTTTAAATATGAGCTGACGACAGGGATATGCACCACCTAATTCAGATAGAAGGGATGTAGTTCTGAGAAGAAAACGGCGTGAGTATGTTGACTGTGTCTCCCAATATTACGATATTCCTGATACAGAACGTTCCGATGATGAAATTAACATGCTTCGCCAGGTATAAATTGTTGAAAATCAAAGAAATTGCTAGACCATTTCCACTTTTATCAGAATAATAATGTTTTCTTTTTTTTGGGTCTTGGGCATTAGCTCAGTGGTCCCATGGGAGTTATTGCTGCGGGAGGTCTTGGGTTCGGGTCTCCACAGCAGCATTGGGAGTAAAACTTGTAATTGGGAGTAAAAAATGTATTCACTTTCCTCAAAAAATAATGTTTTCTTTTTCTGTCTTTTCACAGATTGCTGTTGATTGTCCAAGGACTGTACCCGATGTAACGTTCTTTCAGCAACCAGAAATACAAAAATCTCTCGAGCGCATTTTGTATACATGGTTAAGCATTTTCTTCTATATCTCTTTGTTATTTAGTTTCACTAGTGGTCAGATTGATCCAGAGTTCCACTTGATTTTCACTTCCATTTTGAAATGGGTTATTTCTTTTTACATCACGGAAAAATGTAAAGTTTCACTCCCACCTCTTGAACATTGTAACTTACCATAGTTGATTTAGAAACATCATTATTCTTGCTTTCATATTATATTTTGATAAAAGCTGATGAATATACACTTAATGACTGTTTACAGTTCTTATTCCTGAAGGGAAGGTGGCGGGGGATTGGGTGGGTGGTGTGGTGTGGGATTGTTGCTTCCTCTCCTCTCCTTCCTGATGTTTTGAGGGGAAGCAACTGAAGCCCTTCTCTATTTGGATAGAAAAGGGGAGGGTGGGCCTCTAGCTCTCGCCAATTTGTGGTTTAGCAGCCTCCTTACCCTTCGCTTCATCATTTCTTTCTTCTTCATTGCATATGTTTCTGCAAAGAAGACAAAAGGAGGAGGGTGCGGTGTTCCTTCAGTCATGGGTGTGGGTAAGGAGGGCAGCCTGACCTCCTCCCTTGCGTCTTTACTTTGAGGTGGAAGGAGGCATCTTCCTTTTCTTAAACATTAATACTTTTAAAGAATCTGATCTTTGTGCCATCCTATGGTAAAAAGCTCGGTAATGAAGCCATCAAGTTCTTGTGTGCTTCAATTGTTTTCTGATGACGAATAATTGCTGCTTAGCAACTCCCTCTTAGCAGGAGGGTTGGTCAAGATTGGTAAAAAAATCAAGGGGTTGAATATAAGAAATGTAACTTTTACCAGATAACAACTTATTGCTTAACTATTTATATTTTAAATATTACATAATCCTTTGTTATATTGCACTTGGTAACTAGATTTATTAATAGTTTTTAAAGTTTAGTATATATTTACTATTACTATTTCTGAATTGTTATGTATCATTTGAAAACCAGAAACTCCTTTTTTAACCATGGTTTTCAGACCTCATGGAGTTACCCGCAACTTGATCGAGTCACCTAGCATTTTGAAGCTAGTAGGTTGGTTTGGGGATAAGAAACAAGTCCCTCCACCTCAGGCCAAGTCCGGCCAAATCTGAGGTTTGAACTAGCTACTTGGCTGATCTGACTTGGGTTTTGATGAGCCTAAGTCAGGTCCTGAATCCGGACAAGAAAAAACCTGCTTATATAGTTTTTTCTCTAAATATTTAGCTGTGATATAATTTCAGTTATTCATTGTCCTAAATTGTTTTTCAGGGCTATTCGTCACCCAGCAAGTGGATATGTTCAGGGAATTAATGATCTCGTGACACCTTTCTTAGTTGTTTTCTTGTCAGAGTATTTAGAAGACTGCATGGATAAATGGTTGATTTCAAACTTGACTCCTTCACAAATATCTGATATAGAAGCGGACTGTTATTGGTGTCTGTCAAAATTGCTTGACGGTATGCAAGACCATTACACATTTGCGCAACCTGGCATCCAGAGACTTGTCTTCAAATTGAAGGAATTGGTCCGACGAATTGATGGTACTTCTTCTCTTCCTTTGGTGCTTACCTATGTAAGAAGACTCGTTTCTATGTTAGTTTTTCTAGCTGACATAGCCCGTCCAAAGGACAATCCATACATAGAAAAGAAGGTTCAACTGTACCTTATATTTTAGTCATCTTATATTAAATTTATCACCAAACATTAATTTATGAAATTGCCGAACTATAGCCATACAATGCATCAAGTTGGTATGATGGTTCTTCCTACAGAAAAGACGTTTAATTAGCAACTTAACCTATTCAGGATGGACAGGAATCTGAATGAGGACATGCTAATGTTATATTCCAAAGAAACCACCAAGCTTTGATCTTTTCTCTTTTTCCCGTCTATCTATTAGATCTGGGAAATGGTTCTTTGTGCACTGTGTAGAACATGTCTCAACCATCTTACGTTGCTTTTTATTATTGTTTCAATTGAGTGCCCCGCCTCCTGATGCTCTCTTATTTATTTTCAATATCCATGGTTTACCTCTCAGTAGACATCTCACCTGTTGGCACTTGTTGACTGAGTTATCTTGAATTGACTGAGTTTGAGTTTTGAGTTAGAGTAGGATGTCTGAATTGGGTCACAGGCTTGGTCCCTGAACAATATAAACGTCTACGCTATCCATGAAATCGATTATCCTCTTAGATGCTTTAGCATTTGGAGTTTCTACATTTTGTAATAATTTAAATAGAACGATGTTGTATTCTATGATGCATTATGACGTTTTCATGCCTAAAGAGCTAGCACAGTGAGGTACTATGTTGCTGAAGCTTCATTCCTCTAAGAAACAGACAATATATATATATTTTATTTATTTATTTATTTATTTATTTATTTATTTTATTTTTATTTTTTGTGGGTTTCACTAAACTTTGGATATATTTGAAAGATTTTTTGAGCGATCCATGAAACAGTTAAAAAACATCATTACTTGATGAAAGCGATCAGAAAATTTTCTTACAACTCCAATTGTATGGTACATTATTTGGCATGGAATTTGGGAGTTGATTCCATCGAAGAATTGATTGTACCTAAATTCTTCATGTATGTCTTTTGCTTCTTAATTTCTCCTTAAGGTATTCGATGAATACAAAAATATGATATGACTGATTGGGTCCATATTTGATTTTATACAATTTTTTGAATATCTCTTCGTGACATTTCACAAAAGGTCTAAACATCTTTGGCCTGTGTACTAAGACTGAGATGGACTCCCTCATGTCATCATTATTCTCTTTGTAATATTTTATCTTAGCAAAAAAAACGCTTCTTTTTTCATAATTCTCCATCAAAAGTGGAGAGTTTGATTTATCTGCTTATTATCTAACAAAGCATCAATGCTTCAGATTATCTGCAGTTGTTATTGTTTGAATATGTTTTAAAATTCTTTACATTGTAATTTGTTGGATTGATTCTAGAGCCTGTTTCAAGGCACATGGAGGAGCAAGATTTGGAATTTCTTCAGTTCGCTTTCCGTTGGTTCAATTGCCTTCTGATTCGTGAGGTTTGTTTCGACCTATTGAGAGTTCTTTTAACTCCTCGAATAGAGCTAATTTTCGGCTTAAAATTTGACAGATTCCATTTCACTTAGTCACTCGTTTATGGGATACATATCTGGCTGAAGGAGATGCTTTGCCGGAGTTTCTTGTGTACATATTTGCCAGCTTTCTTTTAACGGTAATGTTATCCACCTTCTACTTTCAAAGGCAGAAGATTTGCTAAAGCTATTCTGCTTTTACCTGCTCTAATTTGTTTGTTGACCAGCTGACTTCTTTCCTTGTATTGGCTGGCTTTGACTTATTGAGCCTAATGCTTCCGTTTTTAATTCAGTGGTCAGGCAAGCTGCAGAAACTTGATTTCCAGGAAATGGTCATGTTCCTCCAACATCTTCCTACACAAAACTGGACTGACCAAGAACTAGAGATGGTCCTGTCAAGAGCGTACATGTGGCATACTATGTTTGAAAACTCTCCCAACCATTTGCTCAGCTAGGGGCCTCCAAATTATTTTTTGTTCTTCTCTAAATATGTTTATTTACCTTTGTTGATCTTCCTCTTCTTCTTTTGCTCCCTTGTACGAAGTGGAAACCCCTTGTGAATTTTTTGTATCATTTATGTTTTTTTCTCGCGTCTCAGATTTTCTTTGTAGATGTTGAGTAGAGCAATACCAGGGGCTGGGTGGGACAACACCGTTGCCAACTTTAAGTTGCTGAACATGTAAAGGTTATCTGCAATTCTATCTTACTCATGTGTTGTATTATATCATACTCATGGGATTAAGAAATGTAATCTATCCTGAGATGTCTCATTTGACTATTATTTATCTTGTGATAAAGGCTCTATAACCACGTCGCCATCTACGTTGATCATCAGTCCTTCTGTTGTCATTCTCGGCAGGGTGATGTTGATTTAGGACTCTGAACTCGAGCTCTTGAGAAGCAGTTCACCGTTCTTGAACAACATGCTCTAGTCTGTGGTGTATACGCCATCCTTTTATAAAATGATGTCTTTGACTTTAATACAGTGAAACAGTAACCCACAACGTGCACAATCCAACATTCGGATTGTAAGCCAACACAAATAACCAGAACCACACATGTCCACAAGAAGATTGAGGAAAGCCCGTTTTGTGTACGTAAATATACTGCAGCCATGCTGAAGATGGAGCAGTTCAGTGTAATTCACTGGGTGAAATCTCGTTCTCATAGTATGCGCCTAACTGTGATTCAAGCAGCCAATAACCCAATGCCAGTTTGAAAGCCAAGTAGCAGAGGAGCTGTCAGACAAGTTCCACTTTCCTCTTTCTCTGAGCAATAACAGAATATTAATCAGTTAGATTCAGTAAACTTCGATAACCCATGCAAAGCTTGAAACGCGAAAAGATACTTACATATGTTTTCTTAACTTCATTTAAAAATCTTTGAGGGTAGTCCATATATTCTGTACATTCCTTCTTCACAGCAGACGCAAGCTCTCCTTCTCCAGCCTTTTCAAGGTTCCTGATGAGAATGGTCAAGGTCAGCTTCTCTGGTTCACACCCAGAGTCCTTCATTTGCCTGTAAGTCTCCATTGCTTTCTCTATCATGTCTACTTGCAGGTAAGCACCAATGAGCTCAGTGTAAGCCCTAGTGTTCGGTTTTAGGCCTTCTTTCTTCATTTCTGAGATGAGCTCTTCAACCATCCCAATCAGCTTGTGTTTCCCTAACATGAAGATCATGTCACAATAGAGTGATAAGTCTGGCTTGTACCACACCTCCTTGCGCATATATTCAAACACCTGAACTGTGATTACGTTTGAAGTAAGTAGATGGCATAATTAAACAAATATAACCCGATCAATTTTACAGATCAAAACATCCGAATCGTCTTTAAGTTTATGAGAGTATAGTAACTGAGTACTGGATATTGGATACCTTGAGGGCTATTTCCCATTCGTCTTGTCTCTGCAGCTCCGACAAAGTATCAACCAAATCGGCTTTCAGAAGCCTCGCAATTCTGCCATGAAAGACATCTTCTAATTTAGAGGCAGATTTCGCCAATTTCAGCGATTGGACAGCTTGTATCGCCTCCGTCGACAGGACTCTACTTCTCCACAAGGGTTTTCTCGGACCTCCTCTCAGACCACACGTGATTGTCACGGAAGAAGGAAAGGCCAGCGTCGAGAATGAACGGCGAGCTATTTGATGGAAGCTCGCACGCCCTTTACCAATTCGGAGTCCACAGAAATCCAAACGCAGAGAGTCCATGAAGTAGAATTTTAGGAAGAGGATGAAGCGATTTTTAAGGTGGTTCCGCCCAGAAAGAGGACGAGAAGAAGCTTGTATAGGCCTAAGAGGGGAGAGAGAGAGAGAGAGAGAGAGAGAGAGAGAGAGAGAGAGAGGGACACCGAACCTGGCGAAAACGGAAAATTGCATTTCCACGGAGTTCCGACTCGCCTAATGGACTCGTTAGACTCGGCGACATGGAGCTGATCCCTCGTCTAGGCGAGTCGGACCTAGACTCGGAAGTCCTGTGACGAGACTCAACCTATGGAAGGGGCGATGCACCTATTAAGGTCCGTCACCGTCAGTGTCTGACCCTATCCACAATAAATTAGTCCTATGAATCCAATCGTTCATCCATACGAAGTTACATTTTATTAAAGTTACTCGGTTCTTCTGATCTTCTCCATTATCTAAAATACTAATGGGATTTTTTGGCAGGATTTTACGAATATAAATAACACCATCGTAACATCATTTCTACTTTCTATAGACTTAGGCACCCAATTAAGAAGGCAACAGATCTCGAGGTTAATTGGCGTGAGTATTTCAAAGATCATCAGAACCAAGAAATTTGATATCGGAGTAGCTGTTTGATTAATTAATTAACTTCCGAATATTTTATCGATTCTCAACACTGACAGGTGACAACAGTAAGTAACATGTTGAGAGTTTTTTCATAGCCACATGTCAGGTATCTGAGCACTAGCCACTGGACCCGGATCCGATCCGCTGGCCACAGCCATTTGTGGCCAGCGTACGCACGGCCAATGGCGGAGCGCCCAGGCACGAGGTGCCCGTGCGGCTCTCCCCCATGCGCGGATCCGGGTCTCAACGGGTCGTTCAATAGACAAAAAAAAAAAAAAAAATTTAAACCGGTCAAAAATCCGGTTCGCGCACGTCCTGACATTAATCATCCTCTAACCCTATACTACGTATAATTACAACTCTGTACCATCTTTTGCACAACTCTATACCATTGGAGCATTTTTTTTGTGTGGTCTAACAAAAAAAAAAAACTCTAATAGTAAATAGTTGTCCACAGGCTGGTACAGAGTTGGTACCAAAAGTAGTATATAGTTATTAGACAATAAAAAAAAAAATACTCTAAAGGTATATAGTTGTCGAAAGGCTGGTACAGAGTTGGTACCAAAAGTAGTAAATAGTTGTTAGACAACAAAAAAAAATACTCTAATGGTATATAGTTGTCCAAAGGATGGCACAGAGTTGGTACCAAACGTAGTATATAGTTGTTAGACCACAAAAAAAAAACCTCTAATGGTATAGATTTGTGCAAAGGATGGTACAGAGTTGGAACTATACATAGTAAAGGGTTAGAGGATGATAAGAGTCAGAAAGATGGCGCGACCGCGCCCCCCGATGGCACTACCGCGCCAAAGGATGGCACTACCTTAGGAGCATGCGCCCTGCAGTGTTGCCTTAGAATGGTATATAGTTATACGAATGTTAGTACAGAGTTGTGTACCAACGTAGTATATAGTTGTCCAAAAGGCTGGTATAGAGTTGGTCCTAAACGTAATATATAGTTGGTAGACCACAAAAAAAAATGCTCCTATGGTATAGAGTTGTGCAAAGGATGGTACAAAGTTGTAACTATATCGTAGTATATAGTTGTTAGACCAAAAAAAATTAGACAAAAAAAAAAAAAAAAAAAAAAAAAGTTGTAATAGTATATAGTTGTCCAAAGGTCGGTACAGAGTTGTTACTAAATGTAGTATATAGTTGTTAAACCACAAAAAAAAAAAAATCCAGTGGTATAGAGTTGTGCAAAGGATGGTACGAGTTGTAACTATATCATTATGTTTCAACCGAAAATCCGCCCGGTCCTTGAAGAGGCGCGACCGAGAAGAATATGTCGATTAATAATGAGAGAATTTTTGTGTTACAATTTGTATGTTTCATTATCAAGGGATGCGAGTACAGTTTCCTATGCTTCCTCTCGATTCGATCTCCGTATCTTTGTTGGTGAAGTCGAAGCTTCGCGAATGAACGAAGCGTCGAACTCAAGTCGTGAGAGCGCGAGTGTGCCACGATCTGTTGTGGCTTTTGCCCGATTCGGACGGAGGTATTTGTGCTCCGTGTATCGACTTGTGACGCTGCCGGTGAACGTGTAGAGCTGCTCCGGTTGAACTGTAGAGCGACGAGCGAAGAATTGCTTGGCTTCGATGGGTTGGATGAACCCTCGTGGCGGGAGCTTCTCCGTAGAAGGAATTTGAGTCCGCCGGTTTGAGAGAGGGAGAGAGTTCTTCACTCGTCGGGATATCCTTTGGAATCAATTTTCTCCACCCCTAGGGCGGGAACTTACGGCTATTTGTAGCGGGCCCGTGAGAGAGACGTTGCACGGGGAAGGGGATCGTGATCCTCTTTTCTGGCTGGTGACGCCGAGGAAGAAGAGGGGAGGAGGGAGACCAGGATCGTGGCCCCTCTTTCTCTCCTTCGATTAAAGACGAGAGACCGTCTCGTTGATTGCTGAGGTGGGCAATGAGTGATGAAGCATGCCGACGTTAACGCCGACTTCGACCGTTTATGCCGACGAAGACGCCGATTGTCGCGGTCGGCGATGACGGACGATGCGACCGGACTTCGCGATGGGCTGCAACGATGAACCTTGAAGATGAATAGAGCCTACCCACGCATTGTTGTTTGATGGATCGGTGGGTTGATGGACTCATTGAATTTGGGCGTGCACATTTTGGTGCATACAGATTGCCTTTTCGAGACTTGTTCGTTCGGGAGGAACGAACAAGTTTCAAACCGAAGAACACAACACACCACGCCTTTTTTTTTTTTTTTTTTTTTTTTTGTTGATCCTCTTACTCTTTTAGGATCGTTTATCTTTTGTGTATTGCTCTTCTCGTCCTCTTACTTTTTAGGACATTGTATATTTTCTGTACACTTTGTATATATATTTTTTTTTCATTCTTTTTTTTTTTCTTCATTTTTTTGGCTCTCTTCTTCGTTTTTAGATTTTGTTTGTTTTTTTTTTTGTATAACGAACATACGGAGCATGTTCGGTATGGAGAGACGATGAATACCTGAATTGAAGCCATCCTATCGAGAGTTGTTTGAATATAGCCGAAGATACTTTGAGGCCTCATCGAAGGTAGTTATAATGATTTCGTAAAGTCAGTAGCTTCGGCATTCCCCGATTTGTTAATCGATTTTGGCGGATGTTTGAAAAGGATCGACCGATTGGCTGGCTTTTTCCGGCAATTGTATCCAATCTTGGCGACTTCGGCTCGAAACTCGCTCTCTCGTGATGCTTCCTTCGTGGATTGGGTCAAACAGAACTTGATGAGCTGCGATTCAATTAGTCCGATTCTTCCGTGGTGAATAGCTTTGGAATGGAAATCAAGATTGCTTTTCGATAGTCTCCAATTGGCTTTAGGCAACTCCGTTCGTCGATCCCGGAGAAAGAGGTAGAGGGAGGCCACAAACCAGGGCTTTGCTATGGTTGGAGTTGTGAAATTCTCTTCTTCTTCCCCATTCATGCTGGCTTTTCGGCGGGGCTCGAGCAGACTAGAACCACGAATCCACCGTGGAGTGAGATTTTGTTTGGGAACTCGTCGTCGAATCCTTTATGAAAAGGATCGTCAACCTGGGTTCTTGCTGCTTTGTTGTTGGAGGAGGAGAAAGAGAGAGACGTAAGAACCAAGGCGAAGGAGAAGGGAAAGAGAGAGAGCTCGAGGCGAAGGGAAAAGAGAGAGACGGGAGATCGGGATGGCTTCCGCGATTCGGGTCTTGAAAGGGCTTCGACGATCTCGTTTTGTTGATGCAGATTGGTAGAATATCTTGAGTCCTCTCCCTCAAATTGGTGGAAGTCGAAGGGTTTAATAAGGCATGAGATGGTGGACCCCACTCCTCTATTTGACCCTCCCTTTTTATGGATTTCTAAACCGAATTCTAATTTGAATGAAACTCCACCTCGGGACCTCTTGATAAGCTCCGGCGTGCTCTTAGGAAGGCTAATCGGCTTCCCTTCGACCTTCCTTAAACCTAATTACACCCTCTCTCGTTTCTCTTCTTCTCTCTGCGCTTTCGACCTGCTATTAAGAAGACCGCAACTTGAGCGTGGATGCGGCTTGAGGGGACATTGCCGGTTAAGCGTGCTTCGGCTTGTCTGCGATCCTGGTTTTCTGTACTTCACCGCGACCCGAGGGACTGTCTCTCGAAGTTAGGAGATTGTTTGTGAACTAGGATTGAGAGGCTGCTTGTGATTGGATTTTGGGAGCCTAAAAGGCGTCTGCGACCTGGCGGGCTATCTTTATCCGTGACTTCGGCAATTTGAGAATTTCGACCTCAGCAACCTCCCGGCTTGCGTCAGGAAGTCCTCCGCGAATCAAGATTGAAAGGTGCCGTGAGATTTTGCTTCTCCCGGCAGACCTCGGATTGAATTCGAGTCGGTAGGGTCGATCCCACTCTTTTTTTTTTTTTTCTTCATCTCTTCCTCCCTCTTTCTTTTTCTTTTTCTCTCCTCTCATTTTCAACTCCTCCCTCGGTCTCTCTCTCGTTCTTTTTTTTTTTTCTTTTGAATTTCCTCTCTATCTCCGTTTCTTTTTCTCTCGCTCTAAGTAATACGTCATTTTGTCAATGCGACAAAGCCCGACAATTCTTTTCGTCTGGCGTGCTGGAATTGAATCTGAGTCGCATTCGACTCAATTGCGAATGCTGGATTCTGCTTTGGCGCGCACCGGTTGGTCGTCGGGTGCTGAAGTTGTGCCGGCTGCTGCGTTCGGCACCGGTCGCATGGGTGCTGCGATTACCTACGGCATGATCGTCGGTGCGGTAATTTGCCGAATGAGCCCGACCGAGTTGTCGAGGTGTTGTCTTTCATATCGTCACATCTGGCTCGGTCGCCCGGAGGTTGTTGTCGCGCATCCGGCTCGGTCGCGGGTGCTGAGATTTTGATTCGGTTGAGCCCGGCTTGGTCGTAGAGGGCAGAATTTCTTATTTGTTGGCGCGACTCGGCTTTGTCGCGGGGGTGGCGGTGCTAGTGTCGCGAATGATTTGTTGGTCTCTTTTTTTTTCTTTTTTTGTTTCTTTTTTGTCGCGAACTTTTATGGTGGACGGCTTCTTTTTGTCACAGCTTTTTTTCGGTGACGGCTTCTTTTTTTTTTTTTTTTTTTTTTTTTTTTTTTTGAGGCGAGTTACTTACGACTCCCGGCTGCGTCCGGGTTGATTACCCGGTTGCAGGAATTTGTTACCGCACACAACGGCTCGGTCGGCAGGGTGTTGTTTTTAGTCGCTCCCATCTCTGTTTTCGATCGCGAAGTGGTAAAGGGTGGCGGTTCGATTGCCGGGCACTTTTCGCTTTGGTGTGACTTCTTTGCTTTGATTGGTCGCAGAGCTTGAAGGGTTTTCGGCTTGGTCGCCGGGCACCTGTTGTGATTGCGGTCAGCTATGTGGCTGGTCGCGGGGCTTGAAGGATGCTCGGCTCGGTCGCCGGGCATCTGTTTTGATCGCAACATCCTTTTCTGTCCGACTCAATCGTCGGGCACTAGGATCAGGTGTGCGGCATCTAACTCGTTGTCGATTTGAATTCTCGCTTTGGTGTGCTTAACTTGGTCGCCGAGCACCGAGAGAACTCTGTTATGTTAGCCTCGGTTTGTTGGTACGAGGCTGCTTGCTTCGGTCGCGCTTAAGCTCTGTTCTTGTCGCGCAGAATTTGGGGACTGTTCTCTGTTTGGGTTGCCGAGAACAATTGTTGTTTTGGCAGCGCTAAGCTCATTCTTTGTCTTGTTGCTTTTGACCTGAGTCGGTTTGTGGTCGGAGATGTGCTCCGCCAGAATGGTCGCCAGTGAAGTAGCTTCATTTGATCGTGCTTTCGGCTCGGTCGCCGGGTCGCGAGATTTGTTTCTTGACCCGGTCGAAGAGGATTGGTGTGCCTCTTCGGTTTGCCCTCTTTTTTTTTTTGTTTCTCCGTTCCCCTTTTTTTTTTTTTTTTCGACCGGCGACCGGTTCTTTTTTTGTCGCCCCTCTGTTTTTTTTTTTTTGTTTTGCGACTTGATTTTTTTTTTTTTCGCAAGTTTCTTTCTCTTCTTTTTTTTTGTGCGACTTTGCTCTTGGTCATAAAGAGACTCTATATATATATATTTTTTTTTTTTTTGGAGGGAAGGATCATTACCTGATTTGATTTGGTGATGACCTCTATGTTATTTGTAGATGTCTACTCCTTCGGATTCGGTCTCCTTCCTCGGTTTGACCCTCACGAGCTGTAAGGGATCTCTCGAGAGGTACTCTCGCCATTGTGTGCAGATTCGCGGATATCTTGAAGGAAAACATCGGCGTTGTCATTACCCTCTCGGAGGACCGTCGACTTATGGTGGTTGCGATATAGTAGTGCCCCGGTCAAGTCTGTCCCACGAGCTATGGAGTTGCCCTATTGTCGATGAAGATGATCAAGTCTGTTACCTCCCGGGGTCAATGAAGCTTCGTCATCTCCGCACCAGGCGGTAGGCCACATCTTCTTGAGCCATTTGCAGACGACCATCAGGTCCGTTTTCTCGAACCGAAGCTTTCTATCGACCATGATGGATTTGATGTTTGGGATGGTCGGCAGAGCGTGTGTATGAGTCCTACACTTCTGCCCTTCTACTTCGAAAGTGGGCAGGCGTTGTCCTCCATACTTGTCCTGAACTGCTGGCCCAAGCTGGCTTGACTCATGCGGTTCGAGCCTCTATGTTTGCTTACCGGTGTTTGCTGCAACGTCATGCACTTTCGTTCACGGAGGTCCGGTGTTCTTCGACCAACACAATTTTCACACGGGAGGGAGAGCTGTCAATTTCGCTATGGGATTTGCATAAGCTCGGAGGGTTACCTCTTTCGGGGGATATTTACGACGGCGACCCCATCGGTGGCAGATTTTACCCGAGTCGTTCCATGCCACCTGCCGGAGAGCCTCAATACCTCCTCCTTGCGTATTACCGGTTGTACTGCCATGCGACGGTCATAGGCCCGATGGATTCACCGGTATTCGTGATGTGCGAGTGGGTATCCTTCCGGTTTCGAGCCAAAAAGGGTGCGCGAAGCATATAACAGATATACGGGCCGACCCGCTGAAGACGCCGGGCTGGAGGAACCGCTGACCGTTCGGTGCTTCAAGATCAGCCTCTTTCGAGCCGGGTCCCTGCTAAGCTTGCGGATGAAGTATATCGGCTGCCTTTCTATCGGCGTGGCTCTGCCGTTCTGTCTTTCCCTTGCTTGCCCGGTGCTTTGTGAGGGTCGGTGTTTTCAAGGTGGCTTGTTATATGGCCTGCGGTCAAAAATTCAATTTGGCTAAGCGCAGCCTTGGCAAATATCTATCGGGGCCTTAACTCCTTTTCTCGGGGAGGGTACCTTGGCGTATGTTTTCGCTGGCTCGCCTAACGCTTTGGCGTTCACGAAGTTGATTCCAGCGGCGGCGACGGACCGCTTATGATGTTGTACCGCAATCCAGCACACGCCCACTTTTATACACAGGAGAAAGCTTCGTTTCTGTTTTGGCGTGGTGGGGTGCGATGTTGGTATCCTTCTCGCGGCCCTTCCTCCTGGTCCGATCATCGACAAGCCGGGTCATTTCGGCGTCTCGGATCGAAGTAGAATATTTCCGCTGTCTGCGGCGACTTCTCTTGTCTTGCGTCGGCGTGAATCATTCATTGTTGAGCCTTACAACCCTCATCGTTTTGCTTTCGCCCGGTTTGGGTTTTGCCAAGATCTGCTTAGGGGAGCTTTGTTTGCTGACCAGCGAGGGACTGAGGCGGTTAACTTTGCTGGGGATGTGGCGAGCAGCGACTTCTTGTCCTCTTGGCCAAGTAGAAGTACCTGCTTTCGTGAGTTCTAGTTCGACCAGGTGTGACGGCTCTCTTCGGGAGTCATGGCTTGAGGCTGTTGTTCCCTACTTGAGGTACCATTCTCTCTCTATTTCCTTTCAGTATTCTCCTTTTTCTTGACTTTTAATATTTTGGCTTCTTCTCTCCTCTTCTTTTGTTTAGAGGGGATGGAAAAAGCTCCCACGGTGTTCTGTGCGAAGAAATCTTTGCAGCCTGCGCAAGGAGATGATGGTGCAGGAGGTGGTGTTAGAAGGAGCACACGAAAGAGTACAAAACCTTCGGCCGCTCGAAGGCTAAGGCATCCACCGCTGCGAAGAAGAGAGTGCCTCGGCCAAAGGTTCGCGAAGGATAAATTGGCGACCGACGCCCGGCAGCCCCGGACGACGAGTGAGTCGGATCAAGGAAACCCCTTCGGACGAGAGGATGAGGCCAGACCGGTCGTGCTTTCTCTGCCGGCCAACAATGCTACTTTAGATAAGGGGAAAGGAGTGGTTGAATCGCCCGGCATCCCCAAAAAAAATCACTTCGAAGAAAAGGTCAAAGACCCTCGAGCCTGCGCCCACTTGTTTATGCCCCTCCTCCCTTCGAAACGATTTCAAGACCCGACGCGAGTAAACCGAGGATCCCTGCACCTCTTACTTGAGAGATCCCCTTGTTAGGATCCGCCGGAGAACATATTAAGGACCCGGAGACGGTTGGCCAGTCTTTGCATTTGACAACTGAAGTGACCACTGCGGAGCCGGAGACGACGCCTGTACAAGTGATTGAAGTCGAAGGACAAACAACCCAAAATCCAGGCGACGTACCTCCCGAGAAGCTTGCGATTGTTTTGGCGCCCTCTTTGGATCGACCCGACCTGCAGCAAGGCGATTTGTTTGATCTTACCGACTTAGAGGGTGCTCGGCAACTGGAATGGGTCGACGAGGGCCTCTTGCTGCTTTGTTGTTGGAGAGTTAAGCCATCGGCGAGGTCGAATGTCCGATAATCGCTCCAAGTGGTGGTGAAGCGCCAGATTAGATCGGTCGAGGGTGAACTCCAACACTTTTCTTACGCTGAATTGAGTCCTCCGGTTGCCATACTTTGAAGGAAGAGCCCTGGCGTCGCTCCCTCTGTTGGCGATGAAGTCACCCTTGCTGTTATGAAAGGGACTCGAGTCCGGGGCACCAACCTGCTAGCGAAAATTCATCGAGTTCACATCCCGTGGTCCGTGAGTGTCTTTTCTTCTTCCTTGTTTTTTTTTTTTTTTTTTTTTTTTTTTCTTGCTCTTCTCTTTCTCAGCTCGACTTCGTCTTTCAACTCCGTCTCTCCTCTTTTTTTTTTTTAGTTGTCGACCCTTCCTCTCTTGGCGATGTCGAGGTTTGCTGATGCGTGTGGTATGCTCGCCCACGTGGAGTGGATTCGTCGAATCGGTTTTGGTACCGGTGACGACCCTTGTTCGCCCGGACTCATAGCGACACTCGTGTTTCTCGGATCACTTGAGGAGAGCGGTATTGATACTTCAGATTTGGAGCAATGGGTGGAAAGTTTTGCTTGAGGAGGCAGCTCGTTGTCGCGATTCTTTGCGGTTCTTTGGCTGAAAAGCTCAGCTTAACCGATCGGTTCGCCACGAAGCTGAACTCGCCGACGATCTGTCCAACAGGTCAACCGTCGTCGCGATGATTTAACCGCAGATCTGGATCGATGTCAGGTTGAGCGTGAGGCTGTGGAGGTTGAGCAGATAGCCCTTCGTGACCGCTGGCGTCTCTCTACAAGCAGACTTGACACCATAGATACCGAGCTTATGAGTATTCGTACCGGTCTTGATGGTACCGAGGAGGAAGCTGCTGCGTTGGAGAGTCGGCTTGCTTCTCTTCGCACACGGCCTATCCTTGACGAGGCGAGACACGGCGTTAGCTGAAGTTGAAGCCGGTGGGGCGACCACGGCGAGGGTAGCTGACTTCAAGTTCCCACCGGTCGATCGCTCCTCTCTTTTTTTTTTTTTTGAGAATTCTTTTGGCTTCTTTTGTTCGCGAAGCTTTAATCGCATTCCCATTACACAATTTTTTTTTTTTTTTTTTTTTTTTTTGCAATGAGAAGTCCGAACTTCGTTTTCTTCTTCCTCTCTTTTTTTTTTTTGCTGCCTTCTTCATGGAAAAAACCGTTTGAGGAATTTACCGTTTGTTATCGGCAGCTCCGACCCGTTTGCGATGGACGAGCTTGTATCGCCATTATTATATAGGCTTCTTGCACGACGTAAGGTCCTTCCCATTTGGTGAATTTGCCCCGGTTTTGCTCGTGAAGAGCATAGGCCTTCGAACTGCAAGCACGAGGTCGCCTTTGCGGAATGACCTGAGTCGTACCTTTTTTATTGAAGGCTCACGGTCATGCGAGATTGGTAACACTCGAAGTCGTTGTTGTGCTTCGAAGTCGCATTTGTTCATCGAGTGACTCAAGCTCGCCAATCGCAGCTGGCGCATTCTTCCGTCGTCAGCCCTTCTCTCATTGCAATTGTAGAGAGGCGGGAGTTGTACCGAGAGGGAGTACCGCCGGTGCCATAGACCAACGAATATGGAGTTGATCTGTGTTGGCGTCGAACGGCGTTCAGTATGCCCATAGGGCTTCACCCGTTTTTCGTCCCAGCTTCTTTTGTTGGCCAATGGTTTTCTTTAAGATCTTACAGAGGCGTCTTGTTGAAAGCTTACGCTAGTCCGTTGGCTGCCGGATTATGCGCGATTGAGGTCCGTTGTTGTATCGCGAAATTTTTCGCAAAAACGGTCCATGACTTTGTTTTTGAATGGCGATACCGTTGTCCGTCATTATATACCGGGAACTCCATATCGATAGATGATTTGTGTTCGAATGAAGTCGACGGACGGTCGCAGCCTTCACTTTCGGTAAGCAGCAGCTTCGCCCACTTTGAGAAGTAGTCGGTGGCAGCTAGGATGTCTTGCCGGTCGGAGTCGGACTTAGGAGAGATGGGACCAATGATGTCCATCCCCAAGCCTCGAATGGCCATGATGCGACGGTCGGGTGAAGTGGTTCGGCGCTTGGTGTATGTAATCGGCATGGAGCTGGTAATGTTTGCGTGTTCGAGCCATTTCGATGGCGTCCTTGAGCATCGGCGGCCAGTAATAGCCTAGTCGTTTGGTTTGCAAATGGAGTTTTTGGGCGGCTTGGTGTGCCCCACAGATCCCATGTGTGTCTCTTTGAGGACTTGTAACCCCTCTTCCTTTGATAGGCAACGAAGAAGCAGACCTTCATACGACCTCCGGTAAAGTATATCGTGGATGAAAACATACTTTGGGGCTGCTCGCCCGAATCTGGACTCGTTCTCGCAGGTCGGCGGGGAAGTGTGCGTGGCGAAGGAAGTTAGCGATAGGCTCGCGCCCGATCCACGAACCGTTTTGACCTGGCTGAGATAGGGAAGGATTCCTCTATCTTTTTCTGTTTGCTCTTCCTCGTTCCGTCCTCCGCCGGGGAGGAATTACCCAACGTTCGCAAATGGGGATTTCGCTTTGGCAGCTGATCGAATTGTGCCGGACCGGCTGCGATGCCGGCTAATCGTCGGCTGGCCCATTCTCGGGCGAGGGGCGAAATGGAGTGATGCTTAGGGATTTGGGGCGAAGTTCTCTAGCTTGTCTCCAAAATGGCTCGAGTTCAGGTTTCTTTACCTCGAATTCGCCTGTGAGTTGCTTGATGACGAGAGCCGAAGTCGCCGTAGATGTGTAGCTGCGGTATTTGCATTTCGACAGCCGTCGCGAGCCCAAGAAGGATGGCTTGATACTCGCGCCGTTGTTCGAGCAAGCTTGAGTAAGCAACTAACGCAGTATGGGAGTAGGTCCTTCTTCGGGCGAAAACGAACGGGACTCGGCGCCGGCTCCACTTCTTCGTGCTTTGCACCGTCGGTACATCTCCCAAGGAGGGAGCACCTCGACCAGGAAGATCTCCTCATCCGGGAATTCCTCTGTTAATTCCCATTCAGCAGGTAACGGGTGGTCGGCCGGGAAGTTGGCGGTGCTTGCCCTTTGATTGCTCGTTTGCGACGCGAAATTGATCTCGAATTCGGAGAGGAGCGGTGCCCATTTTGCCGGTCGACCAGAGAGAATTGGTCGCGACATAATGTACTTCAGCGGATCGGCTCTCGAGATGAGTTTCGTCGAATGTGCCGTAAGATAGTGACGGAGCTTTTGAACAGCGAAGGCAAGCGCCCGGACATGTCTTCTCGATGGGTGTATAATTCAGTTCAGCACCCACCAACGTTCGACTCAAGTAATAGAGGGCGTTCCTTGTTGTCGTCGCTGCATTGAGCCAGCAGGCGCCGACAGATCCTTCTTGTGCTGCGATATAGAGCAACAATGGGCGACCCGGCGGTCGGTCGCGACAAATCTGGTGGTTTGGTAAGGTATGCCTTTATATTGTTAAAGGCATTCGGCATGACTCATCCCATTCGAATGGCGTTTCTTTCTTGAGCGGTCGATGAAGGGCTGGCATCTCCGGCAAGATTGGATATGAAACGCCTGATATAAGCCAAGTGGCCTTGAAAACTCTTGAGCTCGGAGACGTTTCGGCGCTGGCATTTTCTCGGATGGCGTCGATCTTTGACTGGTCTATTTCGATCCCTCTCGTGATGCACAATGAAACCCAAAATTTACCTGAAGTGGCCGCCGAAAGCACACTTTAACGGATTCATTTTGAGTTGAAACCGTCTCGGCCCGCTCGAACACCGCTCTAAGGTCGAGAAGATGGTCCGACCTGTTTTGTCTTCACCACCAGGTCGTCAACATAGCATTCGACAGCGTTTGTGCAAGAAGTCGTCAAATATATTCTGCATTGCTCTCGATACGTCGCACCAGCATTTTTTGAGTCGAATGGCATCACTTTGTAACGAAGATGCCTTTCGATTGCAGCGGAACATGATGAGTTCTTCATCTTCGGGTCCATCCGGATTTGATTGTAGCGGAAGAGAGCCGTCCATGAAGGATAGAGCTTCATGACCCGCCGTCGTCGCGTCGACCATTAGCTCCGTTATCGGCAAAGGGAAGTCGTCCTTTGGACACGCTTTGTTCAGGTCACGAAAGTCGCGCTTGAACCGGATTTGGCCGGTCTTCTTCTTGACCGGGGCGATGTTGGCAATCCAGGTCGGGTACTTCACTTCTCGATGAAATTTGCCGCTATCAATTTGTCGACCTCCTTTTTCGATCTCGGCACCAATTCTGGTCGGAACCGTCGCTGCGATTGCTTGACCGGTCGAACGAGAGGAATGGACCGCCAATTTATGAACTGCGACTTCGTGGGTCGAGGCACGGCATCTCTGTGTAACTCCACGCAAATATATCTCGGTATTGGCGGGCAATGCGATGTATTCAGCTTCTTCTTCGGCCGCCGGTGAAAGCGAGGAATGTTGGTCTCGGGTCTTCGCCGTTCCCAAATCAATTTTCTTTAATTAATTGCCGACGGTTGCTTGGCCTCCTTCTTCAAATTCGCCGGAGCTTCCTTCAAAACGATATCCTCTTCTTCTTGATCGCCGCCGAGAGATGGAGATATGGTTTACCATGACCGAATCATATGCTCGAGCTCGTCGCGATGGCTGCTCTCGGGGTATAAATAACCACCGGTTTTGGCGTATCTTTCTTTTTTTACGCCGAGTTTGACCGACCGATACTTGATTTACATCTGCCGAACCCTTCCCGGTTATTTTGATGGGTTTCGTTTGGCGGTGTAGATTTTGATTGGCTTACGTTTTTTCGAAGCGAGACCTGCACGACCTTGGTCGATTCGTTGGCCTTTGTTCCTCAATTTCTCTGATTCGGAGTGAGAACCGGTAGAGTGACAGTGGTTTTGCATGAATTTGATCCTTCGTAAGGTTGCCCCCCGCTCGGCCATCGGTCGATAAGCGTTGGGGTGAAGCCTTCATTTGCGTGTAGCCCGTGCGCTGTTGGTTTGGGAAGCGCTTCCACGACGCCGTTCCTCTAGTTTTGGCAGAGGAACTGCGTGACTTTTCCGGCGGCGGGGTCGGGCTGACTTTTGTGAATGAGCAACCGGAGGAGCTTCGCCTTTCTTCCTTTGTGATTGCGGGATGTACCGTAAGATGGGTATGCTGCGTTGTTTTCGGTGTAGGATTGACTGTGACCGATTTGTGGCCTTGTGCGGTTAGGTCATCCGCCGCGCTAGTCGCTTTGGAGACACGACTTGAGTCGTGTTACGTTTTGATGGGCGTAATTTGCACCGGAGTTTGCTTTGAAGCTGTATTTTGTGATGGTTGTTTAGGCGTCTCGGCTTGCATTGGTGGCTCGACGATGTAGCCTGGCGCGTCGGAGTGTCCTCGATGTTTGCTGCTGGGTTCGACCAAAGTGCGGTTTGGTTGTCGATAATATTTGGCATCTGCGAACGATGCTTCGCCTCTCGTGGAACGGACTTTCGTCGGGCGCATACACCGTCTTTTGTTCGCCGTTCTCCCAAGTATTTGAAGCATTGATGGAGTGTGGATGGTACAACTCCATTAGAGTGAAGCCATGGTCGACCCAAGAGCAGGTTGTATGAGGTCCTCGAAGTCGATAACCTGAAAAGGAGTTTCGCCACCATGTCGCCTATGTGTAGCTTGACACTAATCATTCCGGCGTTCTCTGTCCTCCCGATTGAAACCTTGGATGAGAAGAGAGCTTGGAGAGAGGTCGCCGCCAGAGATACCAACGTCCTTCATAGTGCGAATCGGCAGAATGTTAATCTGCGGATCCACGGTCAATGAGCATACGATTGACTTTTCTGGTCTCGATGTAACCAGGAGGCGAACAACGGTCTATTGTGATTTTTGTCCCCAATTGTATATCCTCCTCTCGAAATGTAATGCACGGAGGGCATGTTACCGCTTGAAAGTGCTTGTTCGCTTTGGCGAAGTTGTGGTGGAGATAATGCATCTTCCTCCTCCTTTCGTAGGCGGAGTCAGCCCGACCTTTGGCAAGTCGTGCTTCCTCATGAGCAGCATCTCGAGCTCGGCCGAGTTCCTCAGGTTTGTCCAGAATTGAATCAAGGCTTTTCTCGACCCGAATTTCCAAGTCGAGGTCGTCTTCTATCTTGTTCAGTGGGCGAAATCTGTTTTAGCGACATTTCGAGGTCATCGCGATTCGGACGACCGGTCGTTTGCCTTTGTCTTTACGCGCCGCCTGCTTTCGGGAGGAGCTGTCGAACAGTTGCCACCATTCTTTGGAGGCGCGAGGAACTCGCCGGGAAGAACTCCGCCCGGTGTGACGGGTCTTCTTTTCTTTTTTTGCCCCCGGGCGTCGGTCTGGGAGCTTTCTTTGGCGTTTTTCGCGGCTCTTTTGTTTGGCCGCTTTGCTTTTTTGTTTTGATGGTCGCCGGTGCGGTTCGATTTCTCGAATAGGCTTCTTTCTCCGGTGACCAAGATCCACCCCTGCGTCGGTTGCGGCTTGTTCACGGGGTGCGGGTTTTGGTGCGACCTTAGCGGTGGTCGTCTGTTGTTGTGAGGTTGGCTGGAGGAACGGGCTTTGGTCGGTACTCCTTTCTTCGTGGCCTTCTTCTTGTTTGGCTGAGTTAGCTGGTTCGATTTCGGATCGGATGGAGATGGTATATGAGGAAGCGTGTTTTGAGCTCCTTCGATTTCAATACGACCTTGCGCCGCTAGCTCCATGATACGGTCCTTCAAGGCGAAGCATTTCTCCGTCGAGTGCCCAACCGGTCGATGGTATTTGCAAAAAATTGGGATCTTTGCTTTTGGATTGGTCGCCGTGTCTTTTGATTTTGGCAGCCTCGGTGAGTTGATTGTCCGCGGTGATCGAGCATGATGGGGGCGTCGGCGTCGGCAAAGGGATATGTCTTTGCCTGTCGTTCTTCCAGCGTCGACTTCTTTGAAACCTCCGTCAATTGTCGTGGGAGGTAAGTCGCTTGACCTACTTGCCGACCTTGATTGGCTCAACGGTATTTGTCGCGAAAGAGGATTTTGATTTCTCTTTCGTTTCTTTGATGCATCGCGCGGCAGGTGCCTTCCCTTTTTGCGAGGGTCGGCGGAAGAGGATCCTTCTTCTCCTCGTTCTTCTATTAAGTTTTCCATATTGTGAGCTTCATTGCGAGCTCACGAAATCTTTTTTCGCCTTCGACTCTGTATGTAGCGAGAGGAGGTTCCATCGCATTCCCCGTGAACACATCTCTATTTCGGCTTCAAGAGAAAGATTTGAGCTTTCTTTGCAATTTAAGCTCAGGTTCCTCCACCGGTTGATGTAGTCGACCACTTTTTTTCGCCCTTTTTACGTTTAAGATTGGCGATCTCGACCCGATGTTACGGTCTTGTAGAAAATTGTAGAATCGGTGAGGAATTCTCGCTCAATTGCTCCCAGCTGTCAATAGACTCTTGAGGGAGCTCGATGTACCAATCGAAAGCGTTCCCTTTCGATGGTGGGCGAATTGTTTCACCAACAGGGTCACCGTCGGTGCCGGCATTGTTGCACGCGTCTCTATGAAGTGGGCGGCGTGTTGCTTTGGGTGGCCGTCGCCGTTAAATTGTTGAAACTTGGGAGGGTGATAGCCGATCGGCATCGGGATGTTCTGAATCCCTCGCGGTGTATGCGGTCTCTTGTAGGCGCCCGATTTGTGGTCGCTGCTATTTGTTTCGCATACCGCCATACGGTTGATGAGCTCTGTAATAGCATCTAGTGTGAGAGCCGACGGATCCAGTTCTGGTCGGCCCTCGTGGAT
This sequence comes from Aristolochia fimbriata, assembly GCA_019845555.1. NCBI lineage: Eukaryota > Viridiplantae > Streptophyta > Magnoliopsida > Piperales > Aristolochiaceae > Aristolochia > Aristolochia fimbriata. The sequence goes on along the minus strand of CM034082.1, from coordinate 16,231,402 downwards.
ATTTGGGAGGCGACGGGCGGCAGCGTCGTCGTCGAAGAAGGATCTTCTTCGCGGTAGCTTCGGAGGCGCTTGTAGTCGGCGATTTCGGTCAACTTCTTGAGAGCGCCACCGGTGTTATTGGTGGTTGTGCCCATCTCGAGCCGTTCAAACATCTTCGCAATTTGATCATTGCGAAGCTGCGAGTTGGGCATCGCGAGCAGCCCGATTCGCATCTTTTATCTGCAGTTGTTCGCTTTCTCTTCGGTCACGGCTTTGCATGCATTTCAAAATTTGTTCTTCAATCGTCTTAGCGAAGTTGTCATTGCCGCTACCTTGGCGGTTTTGCGTCGGAGTATTTGTCCCCGACGCAACTTGAAGATATGAAGCTGTCGTTGGTGGCTTCATCGGGGGAGATGGTATTTGTGAGGGACCGGTCGAAGGCCGGTCGCATGTTGATTGTGGATAGTGGCTCGGGAGGTGTGGGCTTGCGGTAGCAGCCCACCGGTGAAAATCGGTGAGGTGAGATGGGCGATGTGGCGGTAGGGGAGATCGCTGATGTCCGGTCGGCCGGGCGAGGTGAGCAGAGGGGTGGTGGACCACCTGCTGCATTGAGTGCGGCCAAAAGGTCATGGGAGACCATGACGACCGGTGAATTATCGTGGATGATGTTCTTTGAACAGTGGAAGTCGGCACGAAAAGCGCCCTTGCGTGGAGAGGGAAGAGATGCCCCCGCTTTGTTCATATCGTTGCACCAAAGTGGGAACGATGGAGCTTCTTCGCGGATGGCGGTGATGCGTCGGGCTGTTAATCGGCCGAGGAGGAGGTGAAGCGGCGGCACAGCCAGATATGTTGGTTTGGCCATCGCCCGCATCGGTTTGGCCGCAGATTGGTTTGATTGAGGCCGCGGTAGCCTGAGGCACGAACATCGGAAGTTAGGCGGCGTCACAAGATAAATGGAGCTTGTCCGGTGGACAAGCTTCCGCCGCAGCCCTTGTAAGTGGGCGTGTGGCGGTGGAGGGGATGTCGGAGGAATGCGGACGTTGGCGGAGATGCGGCGGCCGATCCTCGAACTCCGGTGGTCGAGCTTGCGATCCTGATCGGACGTGGCTGAGCGAAGCTTCGAGGAGGCGATTTTGTTTGCCCTGTTGTTGTTGTTGTTGTTGTTGCCGTTATTGGCGTTCTGGCCATGGCTGAGGTTGGGGATTTTTTTTTTTGGACGGAGAAGGAGATGAGAGGTAGGAAATGTCCCACCGGGCGTGCCAAATCTGTTTCACCGAAAAATCCGCCCGTCAAGAAAAGCGGCGAGAAGAATATGTCGATTAATAACAGAGAATTTTTGTGTTACAATTTGTATGTTTCATTATCAAGGGATCGCAGTACTGATTTCCTATGCTTCCTCTCGATTCGATCTCAGGTATCTTTGTTGGTGAAGTCGAAGCTTCTGCGAATGAACGAACGTCGAACTCAAGTCGTGAGAGCGAAAGTGTGCCACGATCTGTTGTGGCTTTTTGTCGGTCGGACGGAGGTATTTGTGCTCCGTGTATCGACTTGTGACGCTTGCCGTGAACGTGTAGAGCTGCTCCGGTTGAAGCGTAGAAGCGACGAGCGGCAATTGCTTAGCCGATGGGTTGTGAGAACCCTCTGTGGCGAGCTTCTCCTCGAGAAAGGAATTTGAGTCCGCCGGTTTGAGAGGGAGAGAGTTCTTCACTCGTCGGGATATCCTTTGGAATCAATTTTCTCCACCCCACGGGCGGGGAACCGGCTATTTGTAGCCGGTGCGTGAGAGACGTTGCACGGGGAAGGGGATCGTGATCCTCTTTTGCTGGTGGTGCCGAGGAAGAAGAGGGGAGGAGGGAGACCAGGATCGTGGCCCCTCTTTCTCTCCTTTCGATTAAAGACCGAGGCTGTCGTTGATTCTTTGAGGTGGGCAATGAGGCGATGAAGCATCTTGGCATTTAAGCCCGACTTCGGCCGTTTATCCGACGAAAGGCGTCGACCGCGGTCGATGGCGTGGCGATCGCGGCTGGACTTCGCGATGGGCTGCAACGATGAACCTTGAAGATGAATAGAGCCTACCCACGATTGTTGTTTGATGGATCGGTGGGTTGATGGACTCATTGAATTTGGGTCGTGCACATTTTGGTGCATACAACGTAGTATATAGTTGTTAGACCACAAAAAAATTAGACAACAAAAAAAAAATATTGTTCTTAACCCGGATGTGCGCCGAACCGGATTTTCGGCCGGTTTAAATTTTTTTTTTTTTGGTCTGTTGAACGACCCGGTTGAGACCTGATCCGCGCATGGTGGAGCGCCGCACGGGCATCCCGTGCGTGGGCGCTCCGCCATTGGCCGTGCGTACGCTGGCCACAAATGGCTGTGGCCAGCGGATCCGGGTCCCTAGCCACTCCCTCATCTATGTTCCAAAAACATGGAGATATTTAAATTTACCCGTCTTTAGACTTTAAGAGCAGGAAATTCGTCGTCTGTGTATGTATATCGTCGATCCTATCCGTCTTCATGGGTCTCTCCGCCTCAATAAGGGTTTCGAGCATCCTGGAGACCTCGCCGGAGTTCGACGCCGCCTGCAACAGCGTGTACGATGACTGTCTCAATCTGGCCCAGCACGCTTTCTCCGGCGTACGGCATTACCAGCTCTCGGACGCCTCTCTCCGCCTCCATCTTGCGCTCACCTCCTCTCTTCCTTTCGTAAAACAGTGGATGCCATCGCCTCCGAGCGAGGCGCAGGTCGACCGCGCAATAGCAGCAGCTGCGAAAGACAAGGATACCTTGAATTCTGATGAATTCAAGGCGTTCTCGCTCCTTCTCTTCAGGGATGTCATCGTCTGCAATGCCAGGAACAGGGTTCTCCGACAAATCCCGGTCGGAATCGCGGGAATCGCGGGGCTGGGTGCCGTGACTCGGTCGGGCCGAGGAATGGTGGGGTCGGTCATTGGGGTTTATGCCCTGGGAGTCACTGCCGCCGTCTATCTTAGTTTGTCTCGCTAGGATTCCAGCACACATTCTCCGCGTTTATCTATTTAAGTCGAGGACTGTATGTTGCCACTCTGACTAATCAATAATGCTGTGAAATGTCTGTTGGAATGAGAATTAGAGAATTCTGTGCAGCAAATCTCAATTATCATTGCAAGGTCAGGCACATGAATTTTCAACAGCAATGTATTCATTCAGTGAGTAAAATATTATACAGCAAATGAAGGAAAGAATTTGGGAGGGAATGGGGCATCTACATAAATAGCTCCTGAGGCAGGGATACTGGGAATTTGTAATGATCTGAAAGTAAAATTACGAGTTACGACACAAGTAAACGGCTTACTCTTCTTCGCTTATGTCCAGTTCCAGACCCGGTATATATTCCAAGCTCACGTCGAAAATCACCGGACTGCTGGGAGGGACTCTGGGCCTTCCTGGCGCGGAGGTAAGACCTTTGGGAAAAGCCAACTGTTCAAAACCGGACAAAATACAAGTGTTAACCACTAGGTAAGGCCTTGTACTACTGCATTAACCGAATCTGGGTAGTGAAAATATAAAACTGGCGGGGATAAAGAATATAATAAAAGACATAGATGACAGCCCCTTTGCCACTGAAACTTGTGAAAGACATAGATGACAGCCCCTTTGCCACTGAAACTTGTGAAAGCCATTTCATGACAAAATGCTTTCCAGTTTTCTGTTGAGTTACTTACAGGGCCCGGAATGTATAGTCGACGCTTCCCTCCAACTTTCATGCTCAGAATACCTTCATCAAGTCCCTTGATCACCTATTCTACGTCATGAACATTGATAGTCAATAATCAGTAAAGAAATGAAAGGCAACGCCAGAAATCACTTGGATAAAGTCAAATGGATAATGATGGCAATTGATGCTTTACATGCTCTAAATGAGAACAAGGAGAAGAGGGAGTAGGAGATTCCTTTTTGTGCTCCAATATGATCCAATGTGTTTCATCAATACACTAGAAGAGGGACAGGGAACCGCTCACTATTCTCCATATTAAACTAAAAAATCACACACTCTCTAAAAACTCCTTTATTACTAAATATTCTGCCAAACCGGTTAAGCAAATCCCTTCCAAAGTTTAAACTAGTTTTCTTATTTTTCGCCTCTGCCTGGTGAATCATTACCCTGATGGTTCATGATGTGCATACTGCTAGGCCATGGTGAAAGTGTACCAAACTATTTGAATAAGACAATGAAGTAAATTCATAAAATGCAGTTCAACTTTTTGCTTCTCATGGTAAACCATCTTCAGTGTTCTTCTAGCTCAGCACTAGTTGTAAAACAGGATTTGTATAGGAAAAGATAAAATTAGCTCGCACTAGCATGAATGAATGCAAAATAAAGCACTCGTGTTACTTGTGCAGAAAGCACAGAGGGTGTAGTGAAGACGTTCTGCAGCAACACTAGTTTTTGACCTCTTACTGTACAGATCAGTTGTGAAAGAATACAAACCAGCATAATTTGACTGATGATCTATATCAGCACCAAAGAACCAAGTAAAAAGCCTCTCTAAAGCAATCCTTTGGTTCCATGTCCAGTGATATTAGGAACATTTATATTTTCCATCAACAAGAATCAGAAGAAGTTCACGAGACAATCAAAATAGATAACCAAAAGGAGAAACTCAAAGCTCCTAGCATGACGCATATATCCCCTGTCATCACACCTCTGATGACACAATAGTCATTTTTTGCACCCATTGTATGCACCTGCTCAATATTTCCTAAAGAGTTCTGCTTGTTCAAAAGGAATCAAGAACTTTTTCATGTATAAGTCAGAAGCAAAGAAACATAGTACCAACACTCAGAAAAAAATTGACTTTGGGAATCTAGCAGAATTACCAACGCTCAGAAAAACATTGAAAATGGGAATCTAGCAGAATTTAGTTGAATGAGAAGCATTTCATCTTTCAGAATCACATTTGTGTTCTTGAAAAACAGATATCTAAACCACATGGAAGATTAGATCAGTCTGACATGATTTGCAATGTCAGAAAATGAGAGAGAAATAGTTTCACCATGGGATTGCCAAATGCAATATAGAAGGACATAAGGGATTTTCATTGCACACCTGACCAGAACCGACGCGAAATAGATAGGGTTGTCCTTTCTCAAGAGAGCTGCATTTCCAAATTAGAGTAATAAGCATAGATACCCTTGCGTTCAATGCAGTTAATGGAACTAAAATATTAATCGGAGAGATAATCCAGGATAAAGTACATAAGCAGTAATGCCTCTCGAGTAGGACTACACTCATAAAAACAAAAATGATGGATCAGAGGAGAAATATAAATAGAAATTTGGAGGTATAACTAGTAAGAACCTATCAAATATTTGTCCAGATGGTACCATGGCAACATAATTTGCAGCGACCTGCAATGATTGAAGTTATTAGATAAAGAGCTTGAGATGTGAAAACTGACAGCCACAATACGACTTTTTTTTTTTTTTTATATTCAAAAAACACCTCGAGATAAAATTTTTCCTGTTGTTGATGGAAGTGTTCTTATTACATTGAAATTTGAAGACTGTCCAGCTCCATACCTGAAAACCAACGGGAGGGTTTGGACCTCCTCCAACTTTGATTTCCTTGTACTGCAACCCAGATTCTGTGGTTGTCATAGGTATCTGAAGAAACATTTATCGTAGCATTGAGTACATTATAATCCCCATTTAGCAAAGTCACATTTATAAATCTGACAAAAGTTAAGAAAGAGGGCAAAGTGGTCTCACCATACATTTTCAAGTTCCTTCTCACATGCATCATCACATAGTCTTGGCTTTTCTTCTGGGGGCAATCCAGCTCCCATTGACATAGCAGAAGTCAGACCAAGACTAGAAGTTGCACAAATAAGTCCAATTGCAGACCTTCTACAGATGAGATTGTTCTCCTTGTTGCACCCTTTAATTTCATCGGCTCTGCTTCCATGTTCATGAGCTGAGCATCTAACTTCTAGTCTTTGGAATCTGGGACCCCCCAATTTATGATGGCTAAAAGCTGGAGCTCTAGGAATGAGAGAAGCTATAAGGGATTCATTTTGTAGTTAGAGAACATTGGAAGTTTACAACAGAGCTAGTTCGATCACAGGATAGGCATTAAGGGTTTTGTAAGTTAATTAGTATTGTGCCGATGGAATCTATGAAAACTACATTTTCGACCACTTAAATGAAAAACAATTTTGGAAAGTAGTGCCCATGAGATAATAGTTCTTCTGAAAATAACATCATCAAGCTTCTCCCAACGCGTCACTCTTAGAAAAGCAAAGAGTTTCCATCATGAGTATTATTCTACACATCCAAAATTAAATGCGCTCCAGTCTTCTGTAACTTGTTCAAGAAATGCAAAAGCCACTGTATACTCTCTACCTCTTTCAATGAGAAAATCGGTTCGTTTCACAGAGGCGAGAAACATGGCAGCGCCGAGAAATAGAGAAGAAGATGTTACTTCATAAAACCATAGATCAAAAACTGCAAATACACGAGTAAAATTTTACTCCGAAAATTAGAAATCCTCATATAAGTTCTCCGCTCTATAAATTCAAAACTCTGATGAAACTTAAGAATGGCGAGAACGTAGGCTGTTGAAAAATTTCATGAAATTGTTTCCGATCACGGGAACAGCAAAACGAAATGCAGCTGTGCAATGAATTACCTCGTAGTCAGGCGGGAAATTATCTCATTACATACAGGGTTCGCAAGATTCCGCTTCCATTATTTCAAAGAGAAAGATCATGAAAGAGACGATGAAGAGAATAAAGGTCTGCTTACCCAGAGGCTGAAGAAGGAACGAAGTTGCAGGCATTTCGTAAAAGGCGGAAGAATGTGAACCGGATAACGCTCTGTAGCAATAGTTATTGGCTTATTCGAGTCTTTCTGCGTTATACTTTATAAAAAAAAAAAAAAAAAAAAAAAAAAAAAACAGTGAAAAACGCAATGACGTAAATGCATCTGTTCTTTGCTCAATATTACAGTCTCTACTTATTATGACCAAAGTTGCAGGGCTTAATCATTTTTATATTACAAATTAGGATTTGTGCTAAATCATTATATTTAATTTTAATAGTAAAAGTACACAAAAACTTGTATGTGATTAGACCGCCGAGTTGACACGGACTGAGCTCGGAGGACGAGTGAGCTACCGGCAACACTCAGACCGTCGGAGGACGGAGATCGATCGTTCTTCCAGCGATTATTAATGGAGTTGAAGAGTGTGCGAGCCTGAAATGCTGATTATGTATGAATCAGAAGGCGAAGGGGAAGCAGGATCATTTAATAAAGCTTAGAGTCTAAACCCCATTTTCATTTCATTTCATTTCATTTCATTTCATTTCATTTCACATTGACGTATGAACTTCAGAAACCGAAAATTACACCAAAATTGGGATTTCACAACAACTACATTATCCTTACAAACTATGAATAATTCCCCCAAGAAGAACCAAAAAAAAAAAGAAAAAGAAAAAATAAAGCCCTAATTCAAACATCCACCACATTCACACCAGAGGTCCATAACAAAACAGAGCACCCCCGCCGCCGAAGAAATCTGAAAATCATAGCTGTCTACCGGCGGCAGTGGCGACAATAGGCAAGTGCGGCGTCTTCCCCAAGACACACCACACGACGCTATAAACAAAACAGATGGCGATGAAGACGAACATGGCGTTATACCCCATGACCATGAGCTGCAGCCCTAATCCCTTGCCCGGGTTGAAAATCCTCTGGACCAGCATGGGAAGCGCCAGGAAGACGTCCAGCACGACGGCCTGCATCGAATTGAAGCGCACGTATCGGCTCAAGCTGGGGTTCCGGACGACCCCGAGGTAGAGGGCGAAGAAGGCGACGAAGCTCGCGTAGGGGATGGAGCGGTAGAAGCTCATGAGAGGGAAAAGGGGTTCGAAGGCGAGGGCGAGAGGCGGGTAGGCGATGAAGAGGTGGCGGCCGTACTGAATCCCGTTGAAGAAGGGGAGGAAGTAGGCGGCGGCGGAGACGAGCCTCTCGGGGGCCGGGACGGTGTTATACGACATGGAAATGACGGGCTTCGACGGCCGGAGGTTGGCATATTGATATCGCAGGGAACGAGTAGGGGTTGGGAGGGTGAGAGACGGGGCCGGAACGAGCCTGGTCGTCGAGGGTTTCGCGGGTTTCGGGGGCGGAAGGAGAGAGAGACGGAGAAGAGGGAGCGAGGCCATTTTACCCACTGCCACCGAAAACTGAAAACCCAGCACGATGATTCCGAGTCATTCACTCGTTTCACAGCGCATGGGCCCCGTAAGGCCCATCTAGGGAAAAATTTCGATATCCCTCAAGTTAAAATATTCCATTAATTAATTTCTCAGTTGGCACAACATTAATAATTCTTATAAGGATAAAAAAGGCTGGATAAGGTGAAATTAATTAGATAAGTTGATATGCAACAGAAAAAAATAACACCAGTATATATAAGTCACACCACATATTGATAGAATATTTAACGGCTGACTCTAGGTAGCTAGGTACAGATGCATGGATGATAATTAAACTAGCTAATTAATTAGTAGTCACTAATTAACCAGTAAGGCAATACACAGTAGGGTGCCTAGTTTATTTTTCTGGTGAATATTTGGCAGGTGGAGTGGTTGGGATTAATGAAAACATCTGTGAGAGGAGTTTTGGAAATAAGCTGGAGAAGCCTTAATTAGCAACTTCATTGCCTGCAACAACCACAAACAGCAATAAAAAAAATAAAAAAGAGAGAAAACGACATAATTAACTAGGGAAGAGAAAATAATAGCTTTTTTAAAATTAAATTGACCAAATTATATATATATATATATATATATATATATATATATATAGGTGCAAGGTGAGCTCAAGTCGGTATATGGCTTAAGTGCGCTCAACCCCTTGAGCCATCTAATCAAACATAACAGAATTTTATTATAATTATAAAAATACCACCGATGACTGAGTTGCCCTCATTCTCTTCCATCGGCGGACGACAGGAACGGCCGTCCCCTATACACCGCCCGCGACACTGTCGAGTTTTTGCGGCAAAACCGCAGTCAAATGTTCAGGCCCGCGGAGGTTTTCTGGCAGTAGCCTCGATGGAGTTCTGCAAGAGGCGTTAAGCAGGGGGGAGGGGCAGCGGTTGATGCTCAAGGACACTTACAAACCATTGCTCGTCCCCTGCTACGACCTTAACAGCGGCGCCCCTTTCGTCTTCTCTCAATCAGATGCGAAGGAGTTGTTGTCCCAATAAATTATAAGATAATAAAAATTTAAATTTTGCGTACCTGTTTGTCAATTCTCCTTCGTTCTTGTCGAATCGCTATCGGTCCACCAACTCTATTTGTTTGATTTCCCTTGATGGAAGGCTCCTCTTACGAAGAATGAAATCTGGTTCCAGAGTTGGTGTGACCTCCTCAGCATATAAATAAATAGAATTCGTGGTCCATCAACCGAACAAACCCTAATTGCCCATTAGCCAAATAAGCCCAAAAGCCCATCAGCTAAATAGCCCGATCCATTACCTAATGGACCCATACGAGGATTCTTCCTTCCATCATCGCTTCCTACTCAACCTCAAACTTAGGTCAATTAAGGCGTCACCCAAAGGCCCAAGTCCAACAAAACCAGAACCCAACAAGTGGGCTATAAGAGGCCCTATTCCCATAACTTTTTAAATCAAAATAATTTGAAAATAATTTTGAGAAAATAATTTAGAAATATTTATTTCATAAAACCAATTATGGGAATTGGAATATCCATAATTTGAGTAAATTAATAATTTCCCGGGTTAATCGATTTATGTCAAAATTACGATTTTGCCCCTAGTTGAGATTCTCTTGAAATAATAACCTCCCGACAATGTTAATAATACTAATTCTCCAGAGTGGTTTGATGCACCAAAAAGCATCATCAATACTATCAATTCCACTCCAAAAGAATTATACACCCTAACAGTAGTCGGGCCAATCCTCAAGATCAAAGGAAGCTAGACTTCGGGAGGTGATGGGTCTCATAGGCTCAAGGCCCATTTACCTGATCTCTGGTCACCCGCCCTATGTGTGACACACACAATATTGTATGGTGATGGGACATCTAGGTGGAGTGTATGGTCCTACGCCCAACACCCCTTATAAGGCCATCTAAACATACAAAGGTCTAAGTGAGCTGCCCAAATTCTCACCTCAATGACCCGGACGTATTCTGAGCACAAGGCTCCAGGACACAATGTCATGAAGACACCCACCTCCCAGTGATCCAATGCCAAAGGGATGAAATCCATGGACAACAAATTAATGCATGCAACAAATAAAATATATTAATCATAATAAATTAAACATATAAGATAGTTCTGAGCAGAGCCACATATAAAATGCTAACACTCTCCCACTTAGCTCAATCAGAACCAAGGGGAATTAATTACAATGCCCATGCTCCTTACATGATCAATAAAACTTTTACATTTAATCCCTTAGTCATGGGATCAACCAACATCTCTGCAGAGCTTTTCCTTTCAACTACCAATTTGGTTTTCTCGCACTCTATCTCTTATAAAGTGATACTTCCCATCAATATGCTTGGCTCTTGAATGATATCGAGAGTCTTTGGTCAGGCTTCGAGCAGCTTCATTATCACAATACATTGTGATCGGATGCTTAATAGAATCTACAATATATAACTCCCGCAAGAAGTTCCTGATCCAAATTGCTTCTTGAGCAGCCAAGCAACAAGCTATATACTCTGCTTCCATAGTGGATATGGCAATACAATCTTGTTTCTTGCTTTTCTAAGAAATTGCACCTCCACCAAACATAAACACATAACCAGAAGTAGATTTGCGATCATCTTGATCACCCTGGTAATCTGAATCAGAGTATCCCTCAACCATGAGGGTAGAAGATGAGAAGACAAGTTGAGCAATCCTAGTCCCTTTGATATAGCGAAAAACCCGTTTAACTCCTTCCCAATGACGTGGCCCAGGGTCTGACTGATAGCGGCTAAGTAAACTCACAATAAAACATATATCCGATCTAGTGCAAGTCATAAGATACATCAGGCTACCAATAGCAGAACAATATGTTGATCTTATATTATCTATTTTCTGCCTTTTAATTTCATTTTGTGGACATTGAGATTTGCTAAAGATATCTCCTTTAGAAATTGGTGCTGTAGTGGGCTTACAAACACTCATACAATATTTCTCAAAAATATTATCCACATAGGCAGTCTGAGACAAAGCAAGCATCTTAGCACTCCTATTTCTTTCAATCTTTATCCCGAGTATATAAGAAGCCATTCCAAGATCTTTCATCTCGAAATTCTCTTGTATCCAATTCTTTGTCTCTTGAATCAACTGTCTATTACTCCTTGTAATCAAAATATCATCCACATACAATACAAGGAAGACTATTTGACCATTAAATCTTTTAATATAAACACAAGGGTCTTCAGAGTTACTTTCAAACTCAAATGCTTTTATCGATTGGTCAAATTTCATGTACCACTGCATAGAAGCTTGTTTCAAGCCATATATTGCCCTTGTTAACTTGCAAACTTTTGTAGCATCTGTAAAAAAACCATCAGGTTGTTCCATATAAAGTTCTTCTTCAAGATCTCCATTAAAAAATGCAGTTTTCACATCCATAAGTCATAATCAAAATATGCAATAATTGACAATATTATTCGAATTGATGTGATTTTTGCTACTGGAGAAAAGGTATCATCATAATCAAAACCTTTTCTTTGAGTATAACCCTTAACAACTAGTCTTGCTTTATATTTTTTAACTTGACCCTCTGAATTTCTTTTCCTCTTAAATATCCACTTGCAACCTATCCGCTTGCAATTTTTAGGAGGTTCTACTAGGGTCCATACCTTATTCTTTTGCATTGAATCTATCTCTTCTTTATTGGCAATGTCCCATTTCTTAGCATCAATATCTGATATGATACTATCATAATCATGTGGGTCAAGAATGTCTTTATCCTCCAATCTAGGATATGAATCACCTACTAGGGTATACCTGCTAGGTGCTCTAATCTGTCTTTGGCTTCTTCTGTCATTATCTTGAATCAGAGGATGCTTGAGGAACCTTAGAAGTACTTGGCAAAGAAGAAGATATACGTTCCACATTTTCTTGAATCTCTAAAATATCAACAGGATCTTTTTCTGTCTTTTCAATCAATATACTTTCAAGGAAAGTTACATTTCGAGATTCAAAAATAACACCATTGGATTTATCATATAATCTGAACCCTTTGGAATGTAGACGATAACCGACAAAGAAACATTCCAATGTCTTAGGTTCTATCTTTGATCTGTCATCTCCTATATATAGTGTCCTTGCAGGGCATCCCCATGTAACTAAGTGACCTAATCTTGGAGGTCGACCAACCCATAATTCAAATGGTTTTTTCTGCACAGATTTACTTGGTACTCTATTAAGAAGATATGCAGAAGTTTTCAAAGCTTCACTCCATAAACTTAGGGGCAGATTTGTTCCACTCATCATAGATCTAACAATCTCAAACAAAGTCCTATTTCTCCTCTCAGAAACACCATTCTGTAGAGGTGTCCTAGGAATAGTAATGCACAATTCCATTTTCAATGCAATAAGAGTTGAACAAATCAGAACAATACTCTCCTCCCCTATCGGACATTAATCCTTTAATTGTTTTTCCTGTGCTCTTTTCCACTTCAGCCATGAATTCCTTAAATGACTCCAAGGCATCAGATTTCTTATTCAAAAGATACACAACCATATTTGGAATTGTCATCTATAAAAGTTATGAAATACTTATGACCATGGCGAGAAGGTATATTAATTGGGCCACATATATCTAAATGAATCAGATCTAACAATTCTTCTGATCTTTTTCTCTTCTTCTTGACATCAAAGTGTTTTTGTGTCATTTTACCATCTAAACAACTCACACATATTCTAAATTCATCAAAGGACAATTCAGGAATAAATCTTTCTTTAACCAACATGAGAACTCTTTCTTTCCCTATATGCCCTAAACGATGATGCCAAAGAATTGAAGAGTCAAAATCACGAGATCGTTTCACACTCATACACAAAGTGGGAGAAGTTGCATTCAATTTATAAAGACCATCACAAAGTGAACCTTTGATAACCAAATTGTCTTTCTTAATAATAACCATACTATTCTTAAAAATTACAGAATACCCAGTTTTGTCCAATAAAGCAACTGAAATCAAATTTCTCCTAATTTTAAGTGCATACAAAACTTCAGGCAAAATCCAAGATGACCCATCTTCTAGTTGAATCTCATATGATCAAACTCCTTCAACTTCAATCCAGTCACCATTTCCCATGTAAATATATTCTCCTTTACTTCTTCTCTCCCTGAGTTCCTTGAACCCCTGGAGCTGTGAAAGAGTTTGGTTTTCCATGCAACTTTCAAACATTGTGCTTTCATATGATCCGGTTTCTTGCAGTAGTGGCAAGTGATCTCCTTTTTGCCATTCTTCTCATTGCTAAAATTTTTATTCTTCTTTCCACCTTTCTTAAATCCCTTCTTCTTGAATACCTTAGGTTTCAAAGTCAAGTGTGCACTTTCAACCTTTGTTGTGCCTCTCCGAATCTCTTCTGCTCTAAGTTTGGCAACAAGAGTTTCTATGCCCCATTCTAAACCATTCATATGATAATTCATCACAAAATTCTCATACGACTTAGGCAAAGATTTCATGATGTAATGCACACGATTCTTAACCTATAAATCCATCCCTACAGTATGTAGGTGATCAGTTAATCCGCATACATAATTGGCATGGTCCACTATAGAAGTCCCTTCAACCATTTTGGCTTGACTTATTTTTTCCAGTAGTACTGTCACCTCTGACTCACTAATACTATTGAACTTAGCCTCTAAACTTTGCAGGATTTGTGATGCACTTTTATACCGCTCATAAGTTTGGTGTAATGACTCACTTATAGATCCTAAAATTATGACCCTGGCCATCTTATTCGCCTTAATCCATTTCTTGAATTTAGAAGTTACTTTCTCATCATCATTGGGCAGTGGTTTTTCGGGTTTTGACTTTCTCAGACAAATATCATAATTGTCTATAAATAGGACATAGGACAACTTCCTTTTCCAAGTTGGAAAATTGGGCCCAAAATTTGTCGTTATTCAATATCTCTAAGAGTGCAGAAGATGTCTTCGTTATATCTAAAGTACACACTTGCACATATTCAATAAACAATCTATTCCATGATTATAATGAGCATGAATTAAAACAAAATAATAACATCAATTTTGGGAGCCGGAACCCTTCCGTTAACAAATCCTGGCTTTCTTTGGTCCACCATTCACTGCCACTTCCAGGTGGAGTTTACAACCCCATCACACTACACATCCCTTGAGTTAGACAGTTATTGCCTTTGGGATAACTGTCAATTCCCTGACTGTAGTAATGATTCCACATACAAACAACTCATTCACAAAATAAATGCTTATCCTTTGGGCATCACACTTATTCTGGAATGACAAGTCACACACACAAAATATTTATAATTTTATTAGCACAGTCAAAGGCACAATCCTTTGGGCATTTACCAGAGACCATGACAATAAAATTATATACAAAATATAATAAACAGATATGTGACTTAATTTAAAGATAACATGCTCCCACTGTTTCATGCAATCAAACCCATCAGTGTGCAGCAAGATTTATCATACAATTATAAATCTACCAAATACACATCCATGACATGTATAACATAATATAATTCACAACTGTGGGTAATTAATAATGCATAAGACACACCATAAATAATACAACAAATAAAACCATACAAAATTAATGAAACATTTTATCATTAATTTTTAAATCATAAATATTATTTATGGTGAAAATTTTGAGTCAAAAATCAACTTACATATTTATTTTTAATTGAACCAAAAAACTCAAATACCATTTTTCTCCTAAACCAAATATTTTTTATTCTTAAAAAATTATTAAAAATATATAAGAAAATCAGAAATAGTTTACTGAGTCTTAGGTTAAAATCTCATCAAAATATCATGAATCTAAAGCCCTGAACCGGCGGAAAACTCAAATAAGTGGTTCGGTTCATTTCTGGGCTGCAAGGGTAGACCGACTTCATGCCCCCCCGGACTTCGGTCAAGGGCTGAATCGGGCCGACACCGAAGTCAAGCGCCCGAGTCGAACCGAAGCTGACCCAGCTTCGTTCGACTTGACTTCGGTTCGGCCGAAGTCAGTTTCGGGTTCCAGTTGAACCCGAAGCCGCATTCCGACCGAACCATCGGGTCGAAAAAACAAGTCGGCCCGGGCCGGAGATCGTCTTCTCCAAGCACCGCCGACTGGGAAACCCTAGGGCTTCCCAGTCCGGCCATTTTGGCCATCGCGACGCCGCGCGACGCCGTTCTACCGCCGCGAAAAGGTCGGCCGGACCTCGGAGACCTTTCCGCTCCCCTTTCTGGCGCTGGACGACAGCCAGATGGGGAGGTTTGGGGACGATGAACGGCTGCGCAGAAAATTACTCTGCGCGGCCATTCCGGCGACCTTGACGCCGGTCGACGGCCACGGAAGGGCCGCGTTTTAGCCGACGACCACTCTGTGGTCCCTCCCGGCGTCGTTCCTCAGCCGGAGAATCAAGATCTCCAGCCTTTTAGGGTTCATTGAAAAAACCTTAATTTTCTCATCTTATCCTGGCCAAAATTCTGGCCAATTTCACAGAATTATGGCATAATACCTATGCCAAATTGATCGGTGATCTCTAATCTTCAAAACCCCTAACCTATGGTCGCCTGATTGTCGCCGGACTGTCGCCGGAGACAAAATTTCCTAAAAGGGCAATCCCCAAAAATTGATTTTTCTAAAATCGAAAATAAAAGAAAAATCTTTTACGAAAATCCCATAAAAGTTGACAAAGATAATAAAAATTTAAATTTTGCGTACCTGTTTGTCAATTCTCCTCCGTTCTTGTCGAATCGATGTCGGTCCACCAACTCTGTTTGTTTGATTTCCCTTGATGGAAGGCTCCTCTTACGAAGAATGAAATCTGGTTCCAGAGTTGGTATGACCTCCTCAGCATGTAAATAAATAGAATTCGTGGCCCATCAACCGAACGAACCCTAATTGCCCATTAGCCAAATAAGCCCAAAAGCCCATCAGCTAAATAGCCCGATCCATTACCGAATGGACCCATACGAGGATTCCTCCTTCCATCATCGCTTCCTACTCAACCACAGACTTAGGTCAATTGAGGCGTCCCCCAAAGGCCCAAGTCCAACAAAACCAGAACCCAACAAGTGGGCTATAAGAGGCCCAATTCCCATAACGTTTTAAATCTAAATAATTTGAAAATAATTTTGAGAAAACAATTTAGAAATAGTTATTTCATAAAACCAATTATGGGAATTGGAATATCCATAATTTGAGTAAATTGATAATTTCCCAGGTTTATCGATTTATGTCAAAAATATGATTTTGCCCCTGGTTGAGATTCTCGTGGAATAATAACCTCCTGACAATGTTAATAATACTAATTCTCCAGAGTGGTTTGATGCACCAAAAAGCATCATCAATGCTATCAATTCTACTTCAAAAGAATTATACACCATAACAGTAGTCGGGCCAATTCTCAAGATCAAAGGAATCTAGACTCGGACGTGATCGGTATCATAGGCTCAAGGCCCATTTACCTGATCTCTGGTCACCCGTCCAATGTGTGACACACACAATATTGTATAGTGATGGGACATTTAGGTTAGTGTATTGTCCTACGCCCAAGACCCCTTACAAGGCCATCTAAACATACAAAGGTCTAAGTGAGCTGCCCCAATTCTCACCTCAATGACCCGGACGTATTCTGAGCACAAGGCTCCAGGACAGTGTGTCATGAAGACACCCACCTCCCAGTGATCCAATGCCAAAGGGATAAAATCCATTGACAACAAATTAATGCATGCAACAAATAAAATTTATTAATCATATTAAATTAAACATATAAGATAGTTCTGAGCAGAGCCACATATAAAATGCTAATAGGAGTCCCCTGTACACCGCCCGCGACGCTGTCGAGTTTTTGCGCTCAAAGGATACGAGAAGCTTCAGTTTTGTGGGGAACAAAAAATAGGTAAGTAAAAAGGACTGAGAGGAAATTGTTGAAACCGACGACCATTTCCCTTAAATCTGATGTGAAAGTACTATGAAACAACAATAACGTAAGTCAAAAGAATGACTACAAAATCAAACTACGAACTCCTCTCTTAGCCCTCACAAAACTACCTTCTTTTTCGAGAATCGGAGGTTTAACATCAATGCCCATGTTAGCAGCTGTGCCAGCAATAATTCTGATGGCTGATCAATCGTTGCGTAGTTCAAATCTGGAAGCTTTTCTTTTGCTATGGTTTGGACTTGATCCGCTATTACTTTACCCATTTTCTCTCTTTACGGTTCCTGCGAGACTTTCTCCACTCCTGCACACCGTGAGCAAACGCAAGTGTGATACTCTTTGAAAGAGCTCTTTTTTTAAGTTGAAAGAGCACCCCCCTTCCGGCGGGCCTGAACATCGGAGCCGCAAAAACTCGACAGCGTCGCCGGCGGTGTACAGGGGACGGCCGTTCCCGTCGTCCGCCGATGGAAGAGAACAAGGGCAACTCTGTCATCAGTGGTATTTTTATAATTATAATAAAATTATGTTATGTTATATTACCACCGTAAGATGAGAAGGGATTTGATCGGATGGCTCAAGGGGGTTGAGCGCACTTAAGTGCACATATGACTTGGCGCTTTTTGATCAAGTCCCATATATATATATATATATATATATATATATATATATATTAGGATCTTTTACGGATCATATATCCACTTTAATTTAATTGTTGAGCCATATATCAAATCTTGTTTTTTGATCGATTGATATATTCCAGACGTTTTTACCCCTCCCGGTTATCTTTGAAATCAGACCAACCCACTGCAAATAAGAAAAGCCAAAAGCCTAAACCAATTCAGACCGGCCCCTTCTTTTACATTGAGTTTCTGAATTAAAGACTCCCTCCTCTCTCCTCTCTCTCCCTCACGCCTGTTCTTCCTCTTTCTTCCTCCCTCTTTTCCTCCCTCTCTCTCTCACTCCTCTCACCGGGAATCTCCGCCTCAAATCGTCGTTGTCCATTGCCACCATCGGTCGCCGTTGTTGTAGGTATTTCTCTTCTCTCCCCGACTCTAACCTCTCTCCATCTCGCTCTTGCTCTTTCTCGCTCACTCTATCTCTCTCCATCTTGCTCTTTCTCGCTCTCTCTGTCTCTCTTGCTCTCTGTCTCTGTCTCTGTTGCTCTCGTCTCTATCTCTCTTGCTCTTGTCTCTGTCTCTCTTGTTCTCGTCTCTGTCTTTCACGCTTTCTCCCAGCTTCAAATATTTCTCTTGCCCATGCAAGATGTCGATTCTCGATCTGGACTCATGGCTCTATAGTCGTTCCCAATGGCGGAAACTGGGGTTTCTGCTGCATCCGAGCAGCTAATGGTTTTTGTAAACTCTAGTCTGTGTTCCGGATGCCGACACGTCGACGAGTTTTGTTCCATCCTTTAAGTCGTTTTCTATTTTTTTTTGGTTTTTGGTTTTTCATCTTCTGTTATAATTTCATTTTCCCTGTGGTTGTGCCAATGAAGGGTTTCCTGAAATCTCTTGTGTGTTTTTATTGTTTCGGTTTTCCTAACATAGTTCTTTTGGTCTTCAGCTCACTCATAGAATGCTATAAGGCAATTCGTAAAAATCTGCTGATACTGTTAAGTTTATTCCTAGGTCTGGTGAGAAGCTATTTAGTAACTTCAATTGGACAAGGATTTGAATCTCTGTTCCGTGCGTTATCATTGCTGGCTATATCTCTCATGGAACTTTCATACTTTTATTCTAAATAAATTCATTCTTTTATTTTCATTTTTTTCCCCTCTGGCTCTTATCTTGTAAATATTCACTTATTGAGTTCCTTGTCGCCATTTTACGTAGTACTAATATAGAATAGAATATTTTTTTTAATGTGACTAAAAGATCTATTTAGTTATATTTAGCTACACTATGTAATGTGCCTGCAGAAACTGGTACATATCTCATTTGTGATTTCAATTTTAGTCTTCAACTATTGAGCATAGTCAGATCATCCTCATTGCACTATTGCTGAATAGCTAGAACGGGGAGTTTTTTTGTGTGGACCTTAAAATTTTATAGGGCTGGGGTGTGCTCTGTTCACGTGATCAATATTCAAGGAAAATATTTGGTATTAGCGCTATATTTTCCACTGAAAAATGGCGTTGCAATTCTTATTACAACTTTAATTGTGAATGCTACTCTTTTAAACAAGTTAAGAATTGCATTATAAGTTTGTTTCAGAATGAGTATTTATTCCTGTCTGGGTAGTCACTTTGTTGATTAAAGAGTAGATACAAGGGGCCTTTGGTAGTATAGTGTTTGTGAATTTAAGTATTTTTTAGGCCTTATCTCTCATATTTTGAGATGTGCAACCTTTGTTGATTAAAGAGTAGATACAAGGGGCCTCCGGCAGCCTATAGTATTTGTGAATTTAAACATTTTTTAGGTCTTACATCTCAAATTCTGAGTTGTGCAACCTTTGTTGATTAAAGAGTAGATACAAGGAGCCTCTGGCAGCCTATGGTGCTTGTGAATTTAAGCATTTTTTTAGGTCTCATCTCTCAAATTCTGAGTTGTGCAACTTTTGTAATTGTTGATGCCCTTTGTAGTATTGTTGTAGCTGCTAGAATCAAGCATACAGTAGTGACAATGCTGAGATTAAAAGGATCCTTATATCATGTTAATGATTCCAGGTTGTTGTTGAAAAGGTAATTATTTTATCTTTTTTAATAGGGTTGGCTTGGAAAAGGTAGCCTGTGCGGGGACAAACTTCCTAGGGAATTTTCACTTGTTGAGTTTTATAGACTTCATAGTTAGTGAGTACTTGCCTTTGCCCTGCAAGCTGAAGCACCTTCCATTACTTTCAGGTTTTATAGAATTGCTAGCCTTAGGCATGTCAAGGAAAACTTTCCTTTGCATTTAGATTCGCTTAAGTTTGGCTTCTATTATCTATTGGTACATGTTTGGGTTTTTGTTAACTGTCTTGTGTGGTAGGAACATGCACTAGACAAAAAAGCATGTCATTTAGGATGGATAAGATCAGAAGGAAATTTCTTCCTTAATGGTGCTCAACCATGTTTGTTAATTGGGGTTATTGTGAAAAGTATATTTACCCTACATGGACAATAGAACCCCCACAAAATATGCTATAAGGATGCTCTCCAAGTTTGTATTGGATGACAGCCGATCCCAAGATCACCAGAAGCTATTCAGAATACCTGGGCAGTCTTTGGTAATGGATAAGGACAGCCGAGTTTTTTCTCTAGTAATGGTAGTAGTTGTAAGTTTCTCCACCTTAGAAAATCCTGAGGATTTCCAGTCCTTGTACCCAGGGGTCTTATATTTCATGCCTTTTGTATTTGGCTCTATTAAACTATTAATTTTAATAGTGAGAATTTGACAACTTGTCATAGTTGCAATGAACATTTTGTTTGAAGATTAATCTTAAATGAGGCATTGTAAAGCTAGTGAAAGAGTTTTAGATAATTATTGGGCCTCTTATCATGTCAAGATTTTGTGTTTCTTGTTTATGTTAGAAGCCCATAAATTATATTGATGTTTTTCATGTTGGAATCCTTATTTGGTGTTAGAGCAATTTAATTTGTTTACAGAATTGATGATTGCTATGTTAGGAGACTACATATGCTTTAGAATTATGCAACTAAAAGCTAATAAGTTTGTGCAATATTGAGACTCTATGGCCTAACGGTAAGGCACCAGGTAACTGGGGATTTTGGGTTCAACTGCCAGTAGAGTCAATTGTCTATACATTGAATGTTTTCAACTTTTTTACTAGCCTTTTGAACTAACTATAGATCTTTGCTGAGTTTGCTCTGTTTCCAGAGCATTAAGCTCTAGTTGTTTATAACATTGTACTTTTCTAGCCAATAACATAGTACGTACCCTGTTTATAATGCTGTACTTTTCCTACTTATTACATTGTACTTACCCTGTTTATAACGTTGTACTTTTTTAGGCAATAACATTGTACTTTATGATTATTTGTTTTATGTGCACTCAGGCTCATCTGTCACTAAATGAAATGTATTGTTTATGTTTGCAATCGTGCACTTGTTTTCTTTGTTAGAATTCTGTTGGTATTATATATAAGTAATCAGTGATATTGATAGCTTATGAGAATAGAAGCGGATGATGTACATGTGCTGGTAGGTCTAGTTATGAACCTAAGTTTATTGAATAGGCCTTGCCGATGATCATTACTCAACTTTCTCTTAACTGGCTGTCCAATTCTTAGCCTACTTTTTTTCTTGAGAATCTTTTTGGAGAATGCACGTGAATGATTTATGTAACTTGGGGAGTGTCCAAGTAAGCAAAATTTTATGATGTTCCTTTGTTTAGGTATCTTCATCTGGTATAATCTATTTGAATACGAGCCGTGTACTTGTCTTGTTGTTTATGTTACAAGTAGCTGGAAAAACTAAGGGCACTGACCAATTTTGCATGGTTAGGATATTTGATTTTCACCTGAAATTGTTCCTTGTGAGTTTATATCAATTGGTGTAGAGTTTCGATGAAACATCAAATATTATATTTATACCATTTTGGTGTGGTGGATATATGATTTTGTGTTTGTTAATAAAAGAATGTTAGTTTACAGAAGATCTTTCAAATATTCTTCTGGAGAACTTACCGTTATACCTGTTGAATTAGTTATGAAGAAAGATAGAATTGATCTTTAGTATTAAACAAATTTTACCTTACTGTTATATATTGTTGAATTAATATGCTACTACTTGTTGGTTGGATTCAGGTACCATCTCCACAGAGACGATGACATATTGGGAACACTACATGAATGAATCTTAGTGTCCAGTAGTGCCACCCATATATGTCAATAGAATTTGCCTAATGCTTTGGGTGCCCTTTTAGTTGAGGCAATAATTGTGCTTTTAGAGGATTTATAGGTTTGAACTGTTTATGTACTCATCATTGGGTGGCTTTTCTATATGAATTAGAGCTGATAAAAGAGAAGGTGCTGGAACAGATGATTGTATTGCTGGAACAGATGATTCTTTTCTAGTTGAAGATATGACTTACTTGCTCCTTGGTTGTGGATCAGCTCAAGTTGTAAATATTCTGAAAACATAGTATGGAGCTACTAATCTTTGAACCTAAACAGTAATGTTGTGTTTGTCTCGTTATCTAGCCTAGTTCCATATTTGTTGGCATTGTATCTTTCTTCTTCAAACACCTTTTCCCATTGAAATCCTAATTTATATTACTCTTTCTTGTTTACTGCTAATTTGTAAGTTTTTCTCAGTTCGTACTTATCATAAATCTTAATTTATGGTTCCTAGTAGAATATGGATGGGTGCATACAAGAGATACAAGTGCTAAATGAGTGAATTTCGTCTTCATTGTTGGAGAAACTTTAGAAATATCTCTCCGAATTATCACCTTTTATGCAACACAGCTTCCAGGACCTAACTATCACTGCTGTGAAGTGGCATAATCACTGGACAATTTTTTTAATTTTCTACATTTTTTTTTGTGTGATTTTAATGAATGTTGTTGGAATTGTTCATTATGTCTGACTCTTGTATTCTATTAGCCTTTGGATCTAGTGCATGAAAATTAGATTGAAACAATATTTTTCTTATAAGGGTCAAAACTAGCCAGATTGCCTCGTCCAGACTGTGCTGTTGAAGTTCTATTGATTATAAGGGATAGTGTTATAAATAGACTGTGTTGTTGAAGTTCTATTGATTATAAGGGATAGTGTTATAAATAGACTGTGTTGTTGAAGTTCTATTGATTATAAGGGATAGTGTTATACGTCGTACTTTACTGCATAACATGATACTGAGCATGTCTATAGTGTTCCACATTGTTATTAAACTATCACGCTCAACAGTTTATGGCCTTCTATATGCATATACATAACAATGCAACTTGTCAATTTACAATGCTTGTTTATAACATTCGACGTGTCTATTAGTAACATTGTACTTATTAATTTCTTAACATTGTATTTTATTATATGCACATTGTCTAATTATAACATTGTGTAACTTTTGTAGTGCAGTTTACTCAAGATGACCAATGAAAGAATATTATATTCTTTATATTACGATGGATCTTTCTCATCCAAGACCAACATATACGAGGGAGGAACTCGAAGGGCTATATCAGTGGAAAAGATGACTACTGTTACGGAGCTAAAAGAGTTAATACACTCAAGGGCTGGAATTGATTCAAGCAAATACGACATAGTACTAACCAAGTTTATACCATTGTACATTTCAGATGTATAACATTGCACTTATCCCGTTTGTAACATTGTAGTGACCGTGTCTGTAAACAATACATTTTTTGTTGGCCACTAAAGTCTCACACCTGTTAATTGAGTCGTGATTGGCAACACAAGCCAAGAGTTCAACCTAATAGAGCTGTTCATGTTTCTGCTCACGCCCGTGACAGAAGGCATGACCGGCTAGCAAGTAAGTGGTCACCTCTAACAGCGCTCTCCACATTTTAGCTCACGCCCATGACACGAGCCGTGAGCGCATTGCAAACAAGGAGCTTTACCTGCCAGACCTGCTAACTTTCATACTCACACCCGTGACAGAAGGCATGGCCGACACCCAAGTAACTAGCCAACTCTAGCAGTTTAGCTCACACCCGTGACAGTAGGCGTGAGTGCTCCAAAAGCGGCGTCGATGCGCCCATGTGGTTTAACTATTATAGCTTATATTTGGGTGCCTTAGCTTGTTTATAACATTGTACTTTTTATACTGTTAACATAGTACTTTCTCGGATAATAACATTGTACTTTTCCTGCTAATAACATAGTAGTTACTCTGCTTATAACAATGTACTTTTGTTTTTAATAACATAGTACTTTTCTTACACACATTTCTCTCACGCCTATGATTGAAGTTGTGATGGGCATTACAAGCCAAGAGTTCCACAAATAGAGCCGCTCACGATTAATCTCACGGCCGTGACATAAGGCGTGACCGGATCGCAGGTGGCCAACTCTAATAGAGCTCCTCACAGGTTATCTCACGCCGGTGACATGACCCGTGAGCGCATCACAAATAAGGATATTCACCTAACAGAGCTGCTCACAGTTTTTATCACGCCTGTGACACGACCCGTGAGCGCATCACAACGAAGGAGCTTGGCCTAATAGAGCTGCTCACGGTGCTTCTCACGCCCGTGACATAAGGCGTGACCTGCTCCTAAGTACACTATGGGCAAGGTGTAATAGAGCTCCTCACATTTTAGGTCACGACCGTGACAGTGGGAGTGAGCGCTCTAAAGCGGCCGTGACGCCCATGTGGTGTAGCACTAGTAGCTTATATTGTGTCGCCTTATGCTCTTTATACCATTGTACTTTTTAGACTGTTAACATAGTACTTACGTAGTTAGTAACATTGTACTATTCCAGCTTATGACATAGTACTTACTCTGTCCGAATAACATTGTACATTTGTAGTTTCTAACATAGTACTTACGTAGTCTATAACATTGTACTATTCCAACTTATAACTTAGTACTTACTCTGTCCGAATAACATTGTACATTTGTAGTTTCTAACATAGTACTTACGTAGTTTGTAACATTGTACTATTCCTGCTTATAACATAGTACTTTGTCCGAAAAACATTGTACTTTTGTAGTTTTTAACATAGTACTTACGTAGTTAGTAACATTGTACTATTCCAGCTTATAACATAGTACTTACTATGTCCGAATAACATTGTACATTTGTAGTTTCTAACATAGTACTTACGTAGTTTGTAACATTGTACTATTCCAGCTTATAACATAGTACTTACTCTGTCCGAATAACATTGTACATTTGTAGTTTCTAACATAGTACTTACATAGTTTGTAACATTGTACTATTCCAACTTATAACTTAGTACTTACTCTGTCCGAATAACATTGTACATTTGTAGTTTTTAACATAGTACTTACGTAGTTTGTAACATTGTACTATTCCTGCTTATAACATAGTACTTTGTCCGAAAAACATTGTACTTTTGTAGTTTTTAACATAGTACTTACGTAGTTAGTAACATTGTACTATTCCAGCTTATAACATAGTACTTACTATGTCCGAATAACATTGTACATTTGTAGTTTCTAATATAGTACTTACGTAGTTTATAACATTGTACTATTCCAGCTTATAACATAGTACTTACTCTGTCCGAATAACATTGTACTTTTGTAGTTTCTAACATAGTACTTACGTAGTTTGTAACATTTTACTATTCCAGCTTATAACATAGTACTTACTCTGTCCGAATAACATTGTCCCAAGTGGCCAACTCTCAGAAGCTTCTCACAGTTATTCTCACGACCGTGACACAAATCATGAGCGCATCACATAGAAGAGTTTTACCTAACAGAGCTGCTCACGGTGTTTCTCACGGCCGTGACATAACCCGTGAGCGTTTTACAAAGAAGGTGCTTACCTAACAGAGCTGCTCACGGTTCTGATCACGGCCGTGACACAACCCATGAGCGCATAAAAAAATGAGTTTCTCCTAACCGAGCTGCTCATGGTTAGGTTCACGGCCGTGACATAACTCGTGAGCGCTTCACAAAGAAGGTGATTACATAACAGAACTGCTCACTGTTCTGCTCACGGTCGTGACACAATCCGTGAGCGCTTCACAAAGAAGGTGCTTACATAACAATGTTGCTCACGATTATGCTCAAGGCCGTGACATAACCTGTGAGCGCATCGCAAAGAAGAGCTTCTCCTAACTGAGCTGCTCACGGTTCTTGTCACGGCCATGACACAACCCGTGAGCGGAGCTTCATGTTTTGACTGAAGGGGCTGCTCATAACAGAGCTGCTCACGGCTTATCTCACGGCCGTGACACAACCCTTGAGCGGAGCTTCATGTTTTGACATAAGGGGCTGCTCATAACAGAGTTGCTCACGGCTTATCTCACGGCCGTGACACAACCCGTGAGCGGAGCTTCATGTTTTGACAGAAGGGGCTGCTCATAACAGAGCTGCTCACGCCTTATCTCACGACCGTGAGATAAGGCGTGAGCGCATCACTACGGTGAGATAAGGCATGAGCGCATCACTACGGTGAGATAAGGCGTGAGCGCATCACTACGGAGGAAGTTCACACAGTTTGTCAACAGAAAGACCGAGTTGAGGAGATTTGGAGCAGGACTTAGAAAAATATTGAAGCTGCCCCTTGCACAGTCGTGAAGCGTTAAGAACTCGAACGTGCAAGAAAACTCCAAAGCCGACCTTGGAAGTTGAAATCGAATGCACACTTGCCTCACCGGTGGCTCACCACGACGTTAGCACCTGAGCTTCAAAATATGAATGGAGTCGCAAACCCTGTTTTGTCACAAATCGGGTTTAAGGTCTATTTCATTTTTATTTGTTTGACCTGGTCTCTGCTGGGTTTAGACAGGGTAAAAACGTGTGAAATATATCAATCGTTCAAATACGAGATTTGATAAATGACTAAACATTTAAAATCCTATATATATTATATATATATATATATATATATATATATATATATAAGGACTTGATCAGGTGCGCTCAAAGTCGTATATGCGCTTAAGTGCGCTCAACCCCTTGAGCCGTCCGATCAAATCCCTTCTCATCTTAAGGTAGTAATATAATATAGGACCGGGCTACCGTGCGGCGGCGTTAAATGCGTTTTTAGCGGGTGCGGCAGCGGATAACAAACGTCGGTTAAGTGTTTATTTTTCTATACCCAAAATACCCTTTTACCTTTCGCTTATTTTTTGCTTTTTTTTTTTGCCCTCAGGACTCTCGTAGTTATTCTCCGTTCATCAACCTAGGTTTCCGGTTCCCTTCGTCGGCTGCCGCTTGCTGGTTGCCCTTTCGTCGATTGCCCTTCGTCGGTTACCCTCGTCGGTTGCCGCTTCGTCGGTTGCGCTTCGTCGGTTACCCGGCTTCGTCGGTTACGCTGCCGCTGCCCGCTGCCGCTTGATGATTACCCCGGTCGCCCGTCGCCATTGAGCTAGGCCGTCGCCGCTCGCCCATCGTCGTTCGCCGCTGTTCGTAGCTTACCCGTTGCTGTTTATCTTGTATGTGTGCTAAATGAGAAGGTTTTCCATCTGCGATTTCTGCCTGCTTCGGGTTTCATTGAGATGACATATAGCAGCTAGCACTGTCAATTAGGTTGTGTGGACAGTAAGATGTTTTCCTGCTCTTAGCCAATGTTTCAACACTCTCAGGATTCTCCGATTGAAAATTAATACTTGGCTTCTCTGTTGACGGTGTTCTCTCATTATTCGTAGTTCTTCGCGAACCGACTGTCGCCCGGTGAAGCTCCGCCACGGTATGTGTTCTCTGCCTCTCTTTTTCCCCTCGTCTCGTTTTATTTGCTAGGGCTATTTCCCTTCTTTGTCTCCATTTGTTGAAACTGCAATTTTCTATGATCTTCTTCCTGAAACTTCTCGACACTTTGTTTAACTTTTTTTTTGTGACATAACGTCGTCCTTCAATCGAGTTCGCTCGGTTTTCGGCCGTTCCTCGGCTACTCGATGAAGTTCTAGCCCGAGATTTTTCACCTTCTCTTGTGCTTCCAATTAGTCTTGAACAACCAATGAACTGCTCGAGCTTCGCTTTGTGGAAGTTGCAGGCTATTGAACTTCTTCCAATTGCCTGGAATTACTTGCAGGATTTCTGTTCTGGGTGTATCTTCTTCCCCTCAAATGGCATATAATTAGTTTGATGGAAAAATTTTGGTAGAAGGAAGCAGGAATGCTATTGACTAAGTAGATGATGTTCAATGAGTAGTACCTTTCCTTGCACAATACATTTATGATTGATGTCAAAGATATTCTTTAGCATAGTGAAATCTAAATACCTTAAGTTTAACGTTGAACTGACAATGCTCAAATGAAGAGAAAACTCCAGAATTTTCTTTTTAAATAACCAAGTCACTTTAGTACGATCATTAACACACAATGGAAAGCAAATTAGTCACTTAGTGCCAATCACCTCTTTGCTTTTGCTGTCTTCAACACACAATGGAAAGCAAAGCAGTCACAAAATCCAGTTTGTTACTTTTACCAACTGAAAGAAGACTAAGTGAAAATTGAAGAACAAATAACACATTGTTCAATGGTATATGAGGAGTAGAGATAGATGTATATGAGGAGTAGGGATAGATGAAGTCCCAAAAGTCACAAAAGATTCCTTTATTTGAGCTAGGGCAATCAAGCAATGAGAAGAGTTAAACTATCTACTTATTAGAGGAATACATCTCTAACTTTTACCAATCTAAAGAAAGTATAATCACTTGATAGCTCATAACATTATTCAACTAAAACTTTAGCAGATAGAAAAAAAAAAATGGCTCTCGAAATCCATATTTATTTACGATTTGAGCCTTAAAACAAAATTGGCCTTCTCTATCCACTTTTTATATGCTGATAATACTGTACATATGGCTTCTAGTATGTGTTTAGGAGGCTTGGTGGATTGCATTGCCTCTAGTGCCTCTTTTTTAATTAGACATTCAAGCCTCCTTTAAAATGTATTTGTCTCATAAGAGCTGAAATTACTAAAAAGTTGTTTTTTTGTGGAAGCAAATATAAAATCATGTATAAGTAGGCTTGATTAGTCAAAATAGTCCTTGAAAAATCTGCTGCTAAGGTCCAAGAGCTGCTGGCTGTGAGAGTCAAAGTTGCTTTTAGTAAGTTGCTGCAAATATCCCAGGTCAACAAGTTTTAGCAGGAACTGGATGTGAACTGCTACAAGAAGATTTCTTCAGATGCTGGAACACATAACTAAAAGTGGAATATCCTGTTGGAGAAGCTGGTGAAAGAGTGAAACGATGAGATGTAGAGATTTTACTTGAAAGTGTACTTTTGTCTAAAGATGAGCAGGGGAGTTTGAGGAGTTAAGATCACCTATTGATAAAAAAAGTTATGTCATGGCTAAAGAACTTTGAAAATGAATCCATCTCCTTTTGGGAAGGTTCAGGCAATGGTAAAATAGTCTAGAAAATATCATGCGTATTCGCTTGTAAAGGATCATACAGAACATACTTGAGATGCATTGGACAAGTGCCATGACCATAGTTAGTTACAAATAACAGACAAAACTGTTACTACCAGGAACCATGAAAAAGTAGCTCCATTTGCATCTCAGATCTTGTGTTTTTAAAGATATAAGCTGCATTATGTGATGATCCTGTAGTCACGAAGACTTTTGTATGAGTTATGGTTTTATACATTCCTTTGTGCAGGTAAAGGCTCTGGCGCTTACATTATGGTGAATGCTACTAAGGGACTCTTTATCTCATGGTGCGTGTAGCTGCTTGTTTTCAGTGGCCTGCTTTTTTCAGATGCATGATTAGCTCTAGTTACACTATTGTGATGTTTTTGCAGCGATGTACCCATGGCACAATTTATTGTCAGCTACAATGCATCTTTACCTGCTTCCCAGAGGTTCATATTGCACATGCTGGATAGCACCCACATGTTTGTGCAACCTCATGTGGCTGAAATGATCAGGAGTCGTATTTCTGAGTTCCGTGACCAGAACACTTATGAAAAGCCTGCTTGATTCATAAAAGTTTGATTGGTGAACCTCTCTCAACCTCTCCCCGTTTCCAGTGGTTTATAAGATTTTGGTTGAATTATTGTTGTATGAACTACATTTCTTTCCTTTATGCTGTGTAAATGTTTGCCTATAGTGTATGTTAGGCATTCCTTCACCACTGTAACTGTCTTCAGTATCGTCTGGTTAATAGATATTGCCTTGAAACTCAACTATTAACTTTTGCTTATGCAAATCCTCTAGTTAAGTCGGAGGAATTGGGTATCGGATTATTTTAAGGAGCAGGCTGCGGTGCGCCCGCATTCTCACTTTTTTTAACGGTGAGAACGCAGCTTCTAACAGCTGCATCGTTTTTGATATTTTAATGCCAAAATTACCTGTAAATACCATCTCTGTCTACGTTATGATTCCGGAAAGGCTATTCGGGGTTGAAATCCTTTTGAAATCTAAGATTGAAAAGTGCGAGAAGCACTCAGATCTAGACAGGTTGGATTGCAAGCAAAAGATTGTAGTGAACTTGGCAGTGCCTAGCAGATCGGTAAGTGACGCAGATTTTCAGTCTTGTCATATATAGGAGTACAACTCTTCATTCTCAGTCCTTTAATCCTATTATCTGATGCATTTCCTTTTTCTGAAGAGTGGAGGAGAATCTTCAATTGTAGCAGAACTGGTTGAAACAGAGGATAATGCAACTCACCAGATGCAGACAATAAGAACACCCCCAATTATTACAGTCAACAAGTCTGCTGCATACGCGCTGTACGAGATAACATACATACGGGTAGGTTGCTTGTATTAGTTGGTTTTGTACCATCGGTTACGAGGCCTTTATGTCTATTAAAATTTTATCTTTCCTTTTTTTTTCTCAACAAACAGATGCAATTTGTATCATTTGAATGGTCAATGATATTACTGCCTTTTTAGTTCTTTACCTTTATTTCAGTATGCAGCTTCTTTTGAGATCTCTCTGTAGGGAAAAAGAAACTACGTAATGTTAATACATTATAGCTTTTTTCAGGATGTTCCGTTCAAAGCCGAGGAGCATACCGTCAGAACACGCAAATGTGAGCCCGACGCCAGTGCCAAAATTGTTAAATCATGTGAGAGGCAAGTAATTCATCTTGATAGAAGGGAAAATCACATTCTGCTTCTTGTTCATCTTAGTCGGCCATTTCTGAGATCATGACATTCTATCTTTTTATTCTCACTCATTTAGCCTTTTCAATCAATTCACTGTCATAATTCATAAACCAATAAAATCGCATTCATCATTCCACTTTGGATACAGGTTGAAAGATCAAAGCGGTCGTTATATCAAAAAAAACTAAGGTGAGATTAGGCTCTTGCGTTGGTCTTTTGCCACTTATCATACATTGTATGTTAATTCCTTTACTTGTTCCTCGTAAGTAGCCTATTTGCTGTCCCCTGCGGACCAAAGGCGCCGGACTCGATCCACATCGCGGAAACTTTTGTGAGTGCTGGGTTTGAGTGCCTTGTTATCATATTCGCGGAAACTGAAAATTTAGTTTTTTTTCTCTCATCGCTTTCATGATAAGCTTTGTTGTCGATTTTGTGTAGTTGTTGATACGTTGTTAAAAGGAAAGGCCAACACTGCCCACTGTCTTCGATTTTCACAAGACTGGTATGGAAAATTAACATGTTATTTGTACTATTTATTTTCAAATCTAGATATTTTGAATCTTCACCATGATATATAAATAAGGTTAATTATTATTTTATCACTATATTAACTTATTTCCTTGAAAGTTGTATACCTCATTATTCTTTTAAATTTTTTAATTTTCTCTATCTTTTTATCCGTTATTTCTGAAATGGTACTGTATTTGATGACCTATTTTCTTTTCTTCATTGCTTATATTCTGAAGGTTTCATGTGTTTGAAATTGGGAGGCGATCACTTGGTTTTAATGTCCGAATTCAAGTAAAGAAAGGAACAAAAACATCAGTAAGTCGCATCAATCTTGAAATCCCTTTGGTCTGATTTCTTGATTTCCCATTTTGTTTTATTGCGTTCGTATTATGCCTAGAATGATGCTCTCTAATTCTCTATTGTCGTTTACGTGCTTTTTATCTATTTTTTTGTCCATAACTGTTCAATGTCTTTTAATTTCATTCAGTAGCATACCCTGTATCTCTTTTGGTAGATAAATGAGTTAGTACAATTGACATGGGACCTGCCATCTTTATGCCCGTCTTTTCAAATACTTTTCTTTCAGTGATTCTTCCACAACATTATTTATATTTTATCATCTTTCATCAGGGATAATCTGTAGTAATCGTTGAGCACAAAGTTGTACTAAGAGATCTTAATCCCTTTTTTTTATAAATATCAAGTGAATGGGTGGGTTTTCATTCCATTGGGATTAAACTTTGGTGACAGGAAGTGGTTGTCGGTCCGGCAAACAGAACAGCATTGTCCAATGACAATTTCTTGAGAGTTCACCTCTTCGGAGATTTTGTTGGCTATACTAGTATACCGTCCTTTGAAGACCTTTATCTAGTTATCCCTAGACAGGTATGTCACAACTTCATTCAGCATTAACCTTGATCATAAGTGGCAGCCCCTTAGATATTCAGTCGTAATTTTACTTATTATTTTCCATGGATATCTTGCACCTTTTGTTTTGCGAGCAATCCATTCAACATGTCGGCCTAAAAGGCTTATTTTAACTACTGAGCTAAAACGTTCTCCTTGGGAAACTAGCTCTCAAAATCTCTGTTTCTCTATGTAATGATCTTGTTCTACCCCATTACTGCCGTTTCTGTTTGGTTAGCTATAACTAGCACTCTCCGACGTTTGAAGGGTTCTGAAGATCGCCCGCAGAATCTAGGAAGAAATTTCTCTATGTGGATGCTTCTTGAGAGAGTGAGATTTCTTGATGGCATCGAGTGTGACAAAATTGGCGTGAGTTATGAGGTTTTTACTTGCACAGCCGGACTTCTGCTCGGGGACCCTGGGGAGTTGTTTGCATAACCAGTTGCGGGATTTTTGGCACGTCCGTACTTCAAACCTGCAGCTAACTGTCATGGTCAACCTTTATATTCAATGCAAACGTATTATCACATGTATACACAAAAGCGCATCTTAATTTTTTATCTTAATCAGGCAGATCAATACGAGATCGAGAATAATCTGTTGCCCCAATATAGAGTGGAGGGCAGGTTTGAAAGAATCAACGAACATCCAGGTAAGTTTTACGTTCTCTGTGAGATGCAGTAACAAGTATATCCACTTTCATCTTTATTAGTACTGTTTTTTGAAGATTTTTTACGTAACCATTTTCAGGACGCTGAAACACATTCATTTTCTATAGGAATAACGAAGCTTTAAACATGAACCTGTTAATTGAACTGCGTGCTGATGATATAGAATATGTTTATCAGAGGTGAGTTATTTCGTGTTCTCTTTTATTGAATGATTACTGATCAACGTTTTCATTCTTTCTTGTGGCATTGATGTTTAATTATTTGTTTCCATGATTAGGAGTCCTGGGAAAATTATAAGTGTAACAGTTCTGACATTTGAAGCTCTAACACAATTTGGGACGGCCACAATCACTACTAGGAATATTGGTACCTTGGAAGCATCATACAACATAACGGTATTATCACTGCACATAATTCCCTGTGCCCCATTTCATTGATTCTTCCCTGCATATCACTCTATTGACTGCCAAATGCTGCTGGTGCACCGTGATTATTTTTTATCTTCTTCTAATGGTTTGACTGATAGATGAAGTTTTTAATTTTTTCAACAGTTTGACTGCTCCAAAGGTATCGGTCGGATGGAGGTGGGTTGAAACTTCGAAGAAACGCTAGGCGTTCGTTTGAAGTCTATCCAACTACAAATCAGGCTGCTGAAGTATGAGTGTGTTGGTACAATCTATTTCTTTTGCTTTAAGTAAGATTTGTACAAGGTGACACCTAAGAATTCTCTGTTTTGTTGACACATTTTTTTTACGCCTGGCTGCAGCTATCTTGAAAGATTCAAATTTCAATAAAATTGATCGAGCAACATGCCAATTTGTGACGACCTCTTGTTCTTGTGTTAATGGGCGAGGTGCGTGGACGTTTTAGAACAGCCTCCATTCTGATATTTCTTAAAGGAATCATTTCTGGCATAGTTATTTTAACTTTTTTCAGGTTGTTACGGATAAGGGACAAGAAAAGATGGAATGAATGGTTTCTTTGATGCTATAAGAGGCATATGGAAGACAATTTGGGGCTATTTTGTAGATTTTTTCACTGGTAAATCATGCAGGTACGAATAAACTTTGCCAAATCAAACCGTTCACATCACTATAAACTTTGCTGCATTGTTCAATAGCCCCAAATTTTAATGATCGTGCCTTATGAACAGAAACAAATGCTCAAGTTTCTTCGACTTCAGCTGCCACATTCAATATATCTGCCTTGGTTGGATTCTGATGTTTGTAGTTATCATACTGTTGTGGTTGTTACATAAGAAAGGATTATTTGATCCATTTTACGACTGGTGGGAGGATCGATTTGGTTCAGGGAGACAGAAGCTGGGTCGATGAAAAAGATAGGAAAGAAATTCAGTCCCATCAAACACCACCACCACCACCGTCACCATCATCATAATCATCGTCATCACAGGCATAGGAACCATCAAGACTCCAGTAGAGACTCTGACGATGCATGGGAAGGGTATTCTACAAACAAAGAATACAGGTCATCTAGAAACCTAATTAACAGAAAACCCAAAAGGGTTGTCAGAAAAGGGACCCCAAAAGCCCCCAGAGACTGAAGAAATGGAAGACCAACTTAGCAGGCGGAGACATGGTCGGCGGTGAGAATATTTTTGGTTACAAGCCATAATAAAGGTTAATTTATCTCAGCTTCTCACTTCAAATTTATAGCCTTATCTGAGAAAGAATTCCCATCTCCCAACGATGGTAGTGGTTGCCGCCACTTCAAAACCCATTTTAGGTGCTTGTTTGATATGTGTGCTGGGGATTGAATTAGTGTAGGGAGTGTAACCAAAAAATCATTCTGGTGATCACCTTCCCTGGCTCACCAGTCCAGAAAGTTCATTGTAGCTAATGACATACTTTTTCCTTTGTGGTGCTTAACTGTGGTCAGTTATGTGAAGACATAGCATTTACTAGCCTTCTTGATTTTTCTTTTTATTCG
Organism: Aristolochia fimbriata; assembly: GCA_019845555.1. NCBI lineage: Eukaryota > Viridiplantae > Streptophyta > Magnoliopsida > Piperales > Aristolochiaceae > Aristolochia > Aristolochia fimbriata. The sequence continues at coordinate 16,196,546 of CM034082.1, read as the reverse complement.
AAGTTTGCATTACATTGGAAATCTATAAATTGAAAGTTTGTTAGGGTACTATGGACAACGTTTATTGCGATGTTTTTAACTACATGCAAAAACGTTAGTAAACAGATAACAAAAGTAAAAGACACACAATATGATATTATAGATTATGAAGTATTTTGATTTTGTATTGTAATAACATATTGTGTGTCATTTACTTTTGGTATTTGTTTACAAATATTTTCGCACGTAGTTAAAAACATTGTTATAAACATGATTTTAGTAGATTATAAATTGGGAAAGGAACATCAGTTGGAGGTAAGTGTTCCTTCTTTATCATGGTGAATAGTGATGCCGTTTTAGTCTATTTCATTATTTAAGCGTATCAAATAAGAAACTAACTAAATATGCTTGGAAACTCTCTAGAGGAAGCTTTGAGGTTCATGGAACCCTCTTTGAAGGAAATATCTATCATGGCATTGAAGCTTATCATTCAAACTCAATAGGTCATAAAGCCCTTGAAGCTTTGGGAAGAATGCCTCTGAGATTGATAGCAAGTGTTATTACCCGGTTTGAGGTTTGGCCCGGATATTTCAAAAACAGTTCCTTGATGATGATGATGTTGCTCTGTATTTTCTACCTAGTGACTGTGAGAGGTTTGATTTTAATTAGTGGATGAGATGCTTTAATTTTCCTACTAAAAAGCCGGCATAAGTACTGCAAATTATGACTTTTTTTTCTTCCTTTTTTTGTTTGCCTAGTTCCAAGGGGCGATATATTCATTTCTTGAAAATGATTGATACAAGTGATCTGGCCATCAGATGTCACTTCAAAGGTGCTAATTTACTTTTTTTTCTTTCAAAGCACCTTTCGATTGGATTTCAGAGTGAATCTTTGCTCATCCTTTTAAACTTCTGTATGAAAGCATGAAAGAATGGTTGATTTTTTATTTTTAAAACTGGAAAAGATGCTTCAGTTTTCTACTCTTTGCACTTATCAGACTCGAGAAGTTATTTATTTCTTTTTTTTTTTCTGCTTTTTTTCTTTTGTAACATGTTAGTTTGTTAGCCCAGCTTTTAGGGCTTAGTTTTGAGTGCTCTTCTAGGAAGTCTCCTACTCTTATCTATATTTTTACCCAAGTGAATGTTGACCTTTGCTTATCCTATACTTTTTTAGTTGTTTGATTTTCAAAAACTTTACTGAACTTTGACTTCGCATGTCAGGTCTTTTAATTTCATATACCACCGATACCAAAATAAACTTTAATATGTAAACCATATCTAGCTATTGGTGTATGCCGAAAATCTCAAATTGTACTTGTGGCTAGTCGATGAATAAACTGAACTTGAACAGGACAAACTCTAGTGCCATACCTTTGGGGAGTTCTCTGTCATCCTTCAACATCGATTCCTGCCTCCAGAAATGGGAACCTGAGGCAGCGTTTTTTCCTCGGCAGGTAGAGCCCTATCACAAAAATCAAATAATGCATCTGAAGTGAAGTTGGAGGAAGAAGGCACGACAGACCAAATGACACGGAATCCATTCATTCCATTATCAGGAAGTGTCACATCTTGTGCTGCCCATCCTCTCAATGGCACTACTGTAGCTGGGACACAGGTGTGTTTCCCTTGATATGAAGCACGACTTACGGTAATGTCTTTTTTTATTACCAGCGTTTTTCCTCTCACTTTTTTTTTTTTTGTGGAAAGTATTTTTCCTCTCACTTTTGTTCACCTTATGCTTAACTTCATCTTAATATGTAATTTCAGATAAGTGTTTGCCTTGTGCCCAAAAAAGACCGAGCATCTGCATTAAAAACTTGAATAAGATCTCCAAGGAACCACTTTCTCATCCACAAACTATACAGGTGCACTTTGTTGATATACATAATGTGTAAACAATTTCGAGTGTTCTTCTAATATTGACTAATTAGGTTATTGATTAATTAAAGGGACCCTATAAAAGCATTTACCAGAAACCCTCTGTGAAGCCCCCTAAGTTTTTGTCAGGGACCAGTCTTCTCCCTGCAGCGGCCAGCAAACGAACATCCAAATATGCTCATGAGCTTCCAAAACTAAGTAATTGTGGTAACAGTTTCATTGCATATGTTGATGGTCATGTGTAGTCAGCGTTCTCAGTTGGCATCTTGAAATTAGGCAAAAGGCAACTTTATTAACTTAGAGGACTTTAATCAAACTGATTTGTATGTCTCCTTTGAATTTGCAAATTGCAAGGGGAACAAGTTATGGAAAGTTGTTGGCAATGGAAATGAACTGCTCTCCTCTCGATTGGATGAAACACTACAAGTTATCTCTCTATAGAAAGAGGGTGGCCGAGAGAAAGGAGCCCATACAATTCAAAAGGAAGATAAGATGTAGGTGTATTTTGATAGATGCTCTAGTTAGACTATTCTCCTAATGAGACGTTTCATGCTCATCGTTACAACATCTAGAGTTCAAGCTATCGTCCTGATCTAACACTTGAAGACATAGAGAAGTTGATAGATGATCTGGTAATGCTCTAAGACAAATAATGTCACTAACAAATACTTGCTCATGTTTATTTTGTTCATGGAATCTAATATCTGTTTTTTTGTTGTTTTGATAGGTGAGAGAGACAACAACAACAGTGTGGCAGATGGATGAATTTAGATGTCGTGACGCCTACTACAATGTGAAGCTAAAGCTGGTAAATTAACATTAATTAAAATTTTATTCTGCTATTTCTGGCAATTATAGTAAGAATTTACATGTATTTTTTAAAGCCTTGGCACAATTATGTTGACGTTGACTACATTGATGCTTTACACTGTAATGGTGTATCGTATTATTGCCACGTACATGTAGGTTTAACTTCAAGTCAAAAAATGCAAAAACAAAAACATAAAAACATTTCTCTTTATTAGATTAGCATGATACAACTCTTTATCAGCCCAAATATTACGATCCCTCTGTTTATGACTGGCTGCTTTTTGTTCTTCCTCTTTTTTTACTAGTTTAAGACCAATTCTGATTACATTTCATCCACATTAAGGTGTGGGCAGAGGCTGCTGTGAACCCTTCTTCCTTTTCATCCTCCTTGCTCCAACAAGTGAGTGAATTCTCTCACCAGTTCTTCTTCCTTTATTTTATCTTTTTAATTTATTTTTTCTATTATTTGGCCTCTCATCTATGTTGTCAAATGTACGAATTCTTCTTTCCATCAGTTGTTGGCCTTCTTCCCTATCAAACTCTTGTCCGTGTTGTTGGAATCAAGTTAAGATTAGCTCTAGGCGAGAAAGCTGATTAGAGCAATAAATATTTTGATGGTAAACACCTCACATATACCCTTGATTATAATAATAATCAAGGGGTATGCCCTCGTGTTTCTGTCTGGCAAACACTACCAGATGGTTCCGTTGTTTTTGTAATAAATTCAATTCCCTTTTGTTCTTCCTTTGTTTCATAGCTCCGTTATGGTGTGGAGTCCCCTTTTGCTGGCCGCCTGAATCATGTCTTCTTTTGAGTTTTTATGGTTCTGGATAATTGTGTTTTAGCAAATAATTCTTATCCTTGTATCTTCTTTTGTTTGTCTTTTTTATCAGGTCTGTATCCATCATGACTCAACTTGCATTCTCAGCTAGTTTATTTTGAGGCAGGTTAGTAGTACACATGCTCAATATGGCCCTGTCTTTTGCATTGCTGAAGCATGGTTTCCATACATGTGGCCCAATCTTGAAGCTGCCATGTGTGAGGAATTTTGGATCGTAGATTTGGTGGACCTCCCACAAGTACATTGCATCTGATCATAAATTAAGGACGAATAGCAGTCCTTAATTTGCTCTTAAAAAGGTCAGTTTTAATTTGCTATTTGTTCTCTGTTCTCTGCTCGGGTTCTGTTTCATTTGTTTCACCTTGTCATTTTGTGATCTTTCTATGTTTATCTTATTTTTTTTTCTTTATTAACTAGATAAACTTCTATCATGTGATGTGGCTTCCAAGTGTGAGCATCTATATCAGGTATTTGCAACTTCTTAGTTTCACAAAATTGCACTTAACCTGATGGTTTTTCACCTTGGTTGACTAATTAAAGAATCTCTTTACTTGAATCTTTTCGTAGGTTGTTGTAGCTCTTCACAATGTCAATAATCAATTCATATGGTTTTCATCTTTTTAATATTTGAGTTTTTGCATAACTGCTGCTGACAGAGTCTTGGGTCTGTAAAAGTCCAATAGTGGCTTAGTCAGCATAACTTGAGTCATGGAAATATGTAATTTGCAATAAATGATATGAAGTTGTTTAAAGTACTTCCTTTGTTTTTCATTCTTATCAAACAAATTTTTTTTCTGTTGGCATTCTTATCAAAGCGAAATTTTTTTTGGTTACCATTCTTATCAAACAGAAATTTTTTTCTGTTGCCATTCTTATCAAACATGTATCTAACAAAATATTATTCTTATCTTTCATCTTTGCTTTGGACAATACAATTTCATGTACTCTTGAATTACTGCGGCAATTAATTTTTTTTAAAGGCTGAGAGTGTCATGACTCTTATTGCTCCATGGGGTGTTTCCAAATTTCTTCTTTCCTTTCTCAATTTTTTATGTGAATTCAGTAATGGAAATATTATCAGTCCTGAATGTGGTTTAATTCTATACCAGTTATGAGTGCGGAAGGAAAAATGCTATATCATAATCAAATTATTGAGATCCTATTATTTAGAGGTGGATGTATTTTTAATTACTTTATTGTCATTTTTTCAGTTGTAGAGCTCTCAATGAAATCTGCATGCCACACACGTGAAATGAAGATAAAAATTTGGCACTGATGAGAGCTGCCGGGGAGCAGAGTGGTTCTGATGTTGTTGTGTATTATGATTTCCTTTAAATGTATTGTTTCGTAAACAACAATACATGAACAACAAAATTTATTATGCAACATGACAGTTGTAGTGCACCAATGTGTTCTATGAAAAGTAATACTTTGTAAACAATTTTTTTTTATTTTTGTCCCTAAGTAAGAGATCTTCCTGTTTTAACTTGTGTAACCTCATTACATTAGTATTCTATCACATTTCTCTCTAAGTTTTCTATCTTTTTCTCTCTAGGTTTTTTTCTCTCTCTCTCTCTAAGTTGTACTCTCTTTTTCTCTCTAGGTTTTACTCTCTCTCAAGGTTTTTCTCTTTCTCACTCCAGGTTTCTCTCTTTCTCTCTCTCTAGGTTTTTTTTTTTTTTTCTCTCTAGGTTTTTTTTTTTTTTCTCTAAGTTTTTTTTCTCTCTGGTTTTTTTATCTCTCTTGTTTTTTTCTCTTAGGGTTTTTTTTTCTCTCTAGGTTTTTTTCTTTTTTTTTTCTCTCTCTAGGTTTTCTTTTTTTCTCTCTCTAGGTTTTCTCTTTTTTTTTCTCTCTAGGTTTTCTCTTTTTTCTTTTTCTCTTGGTTTTTTTTTCTTTTCTCTCTCTAGGTTTTTTTTTTTTCTCTGGTTTAGGTTTTCTCTTTTGGTTTTTTTCTCTCTTTTTTTTTTCTCTTTCTAGGTTTTCTCTTTTTTTCTCTCTCTATGTTTTTCTTTCTAGTTTTTTTCTCTTTTCTCTCTCTAGGTTTTTCTTTTTCTCTCTCTTGGTTTTTTTTTTTTCTCTCTCTCTAGGTTTTCTTTTTTTTTCTCTCTCTAAGTTTTTTCTTTTTCTCTCTCTCTAGTTTTTTTCTTTTTTTCTCTCTGGGTTTTTTTTTCTTTTTTTTTTTCTATCTAGGTTTTTCTCTTTTCTCTCTCTAGGTTTTGTTTTTCTTTTTTTCTCTCTTTTAGGTTTTTTTTTTTTTTTCTCTCTTTTTCTCTCTTTTCGTTTTCTCTAGGGTCAATTTTCATTCTAAGTTTTTTCTCTTTTTCTCTCGACAATGTTTTTTTTTTTTTTAAATTAGTTTTTCTCTTTTATTCTCTCTAGGTTTTTCTCTTTTTTTCTAATGTCTTTTCTCTTGGAATCTCTAACCGACAATGCACAATTTTTACAATCCTAACCGACATTGTACATTCTCTTTTAGAATCTCTAACCGACATTGTCGCTTGGATTCTTAACCAACAATGCGTTGTAAACCGACAATGTACATTGTCGCTTGGGATGCTCGACAATGTACAATGTCACTTTGAATCCTACCAACAATGTTTTTTTGTCGGTTAGGATCGTCGCTTAGATTCCTAACGACAATGTACATTTTTGCTTGGATTCCTAACCGATAATGTACATTGTCGGTTGGTTTTCTCTAACCGACAATGTACATTGTCGCTCTAGAATCTAACCGACAATGTACATTGTCTCTTAGGATCCTAACCGACAATGTACATTGTCAATTTTTCTAGCGACAATGTATGTTTTTCTCTTTTGTCGCTTTAGGATCCTAACCGACAATGTACATTGTCAATTGGATTCTAACCGACAATGTACATTGTCGGTTAGGATCTAAGCGACAATGTACATTGTCAATTGGATTTCTAGCGACAATGTACATTGTTTTTTAGGATCTAACCGACAATGTACATTGTCAATTGGATTTCTAACCGACAATGTACATTGTCGCTTAGGATCTAATCGACAATGTACATTGTCAATTGGATTTCTAACCGACAATGTACATTGTTGTTTTAGGATCCTAACCGACAATGTACATTGTCGGTTAGGATCTAGCGACAATGTACATTGTCGATTGGAATCCTAACCGACAATGTACATTGTCGGTTAGGATCCTAACTCTTTTTGACAATGTAGAAATCCAATTGACAATGTACATTGTCGGTTAGGATCCTAACCGACAACATTGTACATTGTCGGTTGGATTTCTAACCGACAATGTACATTGTCGCTTGGGATCTAACTCGACAATGTACATTGTCGGTTGGGATCCTAACGACAACAATGTACATTGTCGGTTAGAATCCTAACCGACAATGTACATTGTCAATAGGATCTAACCGACAATGTACATTGTCGGTTGGGATCCTAACCGACAATGTACATTGTCAATTGGATTTCTAACCGACAATGTACATTGTCGGTTTGGATTCTAACCGACAATGTACATTGTAATTAGGATCCTAGCGACAATGTACATTGTCAATTAGGATCTAACCGACAATGTACATTGTCGGTTAGGATCCTAACCGACAATGTACATTGTCAATTGGATTTCTAACCGACAATGTACATTGTCGGTTGGGATCTAACCGACAATGTACATTGTCGGTTAGGATCTAAGCGACAATGTACATTGTCGGTTAGGATCTAAGCGACAATGTACATTGTCGGTTAGGATCCTAACCGACAATGTACATTGTCGCTTAGGATTCTAACCGACAATGTACATTGTCGGTTAGGATCCTAACCGACAATGTACATTGTCAATTGGATTTCTAACCGACAATGTACATTGTCGGTTGGGATCTAACCGACAATGTACATTGTCGGGATAGGATCCTAACGACAATGTACATTGTCGGTTAGGATCTAACGACAATGTACATTGTCGGTTAGGATCCTAACCGACAATGTACATTGTCAATTGGATTTCTAACCGACAATGTACATTGTCGGTTAGGATCCTAACGACAATGTACATTGTCGCTTAGGATCCTAACCGACAATGTACATTGTCGGTTGGGATCTAACCGACAATGTACATTGTCGGTTAGGATCTAAGCGACAATGTACATTGTCGGTTAGGATCCTAACCGACAATGTACATTGTGGGTTAGAAATCAATTGACAATGTACATTGTCGGTTAGGATCTAAGCGACAATGTACATTGTCGGTTTGGATTTCTAACCGACAATGTACATTGTCGGTTAGGATCTAGCGACAATGTACATTGTCGGTTAGGATCCCTAGCGACAATGTACATTGTCGGTTAGGATCCTAACCGACAATGTACATGTTAGGATCCTAAGCGACAATGTACATTGTCAATTGGATTTCTAACGACAATGTACATTGTCGGTTAGGATCTAACGACAATGTACATTGTCGGTTAGGATCTAACCGACAATGTACATTGTCAATTGGATTTCTAACCGACAATGTACATTGTCGGTTAGGATCTAAGCGACAATGTACATTGTCGCTTAGGATCCTAACGGCAATGTACATTGTCGATTAGGATCTAACCGACAATGTACATTGTCAATTGGATTTCTAACCGACAATGTACATTGTCAATTAGGATCTAAACGACAATGTACATTGTCGGTTAGGATCCTAAGCGACAATGTACATTGTCGGTAGGATCCTAACCGAAAATGTACATTGTCGCTTAGATTTCTTAGCACAATGTACATTTTTGTCGCTTAGGATCCTAACCGACAATGTATGCGTTGTCGGTTGGGACCCTAAACCACAATGTACATTGTCGCTTGGATTTCTAGCGACAATGTACATTGTCGCTAGGATCTAACCGACAATGTACATTGTGGCTTAGGATGCTAACCGACAATGTACATTGTCGGTTAAGATTCAAGCGACAATGTTCATTGTCGGTTAGTATGCCAAACAACAATGTACATTGTCGATAAGGATTGAAAAAGCGACAATGTCTATTGTCGGTTAGGATTTCAAGCGACAATGTTCATTGTCGGTTAGGATTTCAAGCGACAATATACATTGTCGATTACGAATCCAAGTGATTAAGTACATTGTCGATTACGAATCCAAGTGATTAAGTACATTGTCGATTACGAATCCAAGTGATTAAGTACATTGTCGATTACGAATCCAAGTGATTAAGTACATTGTCGGTTAGAATTCTAATCTAGAGAGGGAATGAAAGAGAAAAACCTAGAGAGAGAAAAAAGACAAAAACCTAGAGAGAGAGAAAAACCAAGTTATAGAGAAAAAGAGAAAAAAAAGGACAAAAAAAAAAGATCAAAAAAGAAAAAAGAGAAAAGAAAGAAAACCTTGAGGGAGAAAAAGAAAAAAAGAGAAAAACCCTAGGGGAAAAAAAGAGAAAACCTAGAGAGAAAAAGAGAAAAAGGGAGAAAAGAGAAAAAAGAGAGAAAAAAGAGAAAAAAAGAGAAAACCCAGAGAGAGAAAAGAGAAAACCAGAGAGAGTGAAAAAAAGAAAGAGAAAAGAGAATTCTAGAGACAAAGAGAAAGAGAGAAAAACCTAGAGAGAGAAGAGAGAAAAAAAAGAGAGAAAGAGAGAAAACCTAGAGAGAGAAAAGAGAAAACCCAGAGAGAGAAAAGAAAAACCCAGAGAGAGAAAGAGAGAAAACCCTAGAGAGAAAAAAGAGAAAAACCTAGAGAGAGAGAGAGAGAGAGAAAAGAGAGAGAGAAAAAGAAAAATGAAAAGAGAAAAAGAGTGAGAAAAAAAAAAAAAGAAAAGAAAAACATAGATAGAGAGAGAGAGAGAGAAAACTAGAGAGAGAAAAAAAAAAAAGAGAAAAACCTAGAGAGAAAGAGAAAAAACTAGAGAGAGAAAGAGGGAAAAACCCCCGGGTGATACGGTCCTCTAGTGTGGTGGGGACGACGGGATTTTTTGATCTATGGGGACAGGCTTAACCCGTCCCCATAGCCTTGGTTTCTACTAGTGTGTGCTTACACTTTCTGTTGATGTTTTACTTTATTATGCACTTTTTTTTATACTCTATCTACATGAGTTTGTGTCTTTGCGATCCTTTTGTCATGTCTTGTGTATCCTTTGTTTTGATAATACCTTTATGAATTGCGGTTATACTTTGCAAATTAATTCTCTTATTGAGTCTATATGATCTAATGTACAACTCTTCTAGTCAGCAAGCATTACATTTTGGCGATGGCTTGTTCTTTTTTTTCGTGAGTATATAGTAGATAGTGTCCTATTTCCTGAACTTTAGGAACATTGGTGGATAACCTATGTTGGCCCTCAATGATCTTGATTGGAGAGATTATCACGGAAGGTTGCTATTGGTACTACTCGTGGGGCATTCACTCATTTGATTAAGATTAATTATGAAGATATTCATGAGTTGGTGACAAAAGGAATATATAGGTCAATATATGTGAATACAATCATTTTTACTCTTTGAATTGACCCGAATTTCCTCTCTATTCAGAAGGCTCGGCATTTTTTGTAATGACATAGTGGTTGATTTTACTCTTTGACCTTTTTTTTTGTTATTTGTGTAGTTGCTCATTAAACTTTAATTACAGCTTTGCGATTTTTGTGCTTCAACAGGTATCACGTGTCATCAAGATATAGTGGTTTTTTTTTCATATGGACAACAGGCACTCAGGTTATGCTATGCATTTGCAGCCGTTACCTGGAAGTTCTTCTCAAAGGCGAATACCGTATCCACCAGAATTGCTAGCAGAATTTTTTTGAATTTTGGATTTTTTTTTTCTTAGCGTCTCTACTAAAATATGTCATAAGGAGTTTAACTGCAAGATATATGTGACAACTTCTGTTTCTGTTATTCCCTGACCTAAGGAAACAGGTCTGAAGAATTCTTCTTGAAGCAATTTTTGGAAGCTCAGTATATAGAGTATGCATGAAAATGATCCCTCAACTTTACCATTTTTCAGGTGATGAGAACTTGTAAAGTTTTATAAGAGCTCATGGCAGCTACTATTCTAGCTCCCTAGGTTGCACCAAATTGCTTCTCCTACTGTCCATAACATGGGTTCAAAGGTTCGTGGTACCATGAGAGAATTCCGGCTTTAAGGAATACTCCCAATTTTGCAGTGTGACCAATTTCATACGAGTAAGACGTGGTTATGGGGTTGAACATTATCTACTTAACCGAAGTCACACCAAAGTACAAATTTTGTACATCATCTAGCAAACTGTTCATGAGAGTCCTCTAGTTGCTTCTGCAAACAATTAGTAGTTCCTCGATAGGCACAGTTGATTTTCTCTAATAAAATTCTGTACCACATAATGTTGTAGTAATATTGTCTATTTTACTTTGAATACTAACAAGTTGTAGCCAGCACTCATAGTAACTTCAGAAAATTATCATGCAAGTGATTGTATAATGTAATAACCTACACTCAGAAATCCGTCAGCAGACTCTGAGAAATATAAAAGGCGATAGCAATAATCATGACCTACTAAAACAAATTTCAAGAGTACAATGATAAACTAAAGCTAAAAGAACCAGGCACAAAATGATGACATCACCTTCAACAAAAACAGAGCGGAGACATCATACATACAGGCAACATGATGGGCATTTGGCCTCAAACTCATGGCTTTACATGGTGGTACACCACTTGTCATGACAAAAGTTAAAAGCGCCTACTTACATAAGTCTATAATATTTTCCCACAACATCCTGTTAGCGATACAGGATCATCTACCTAAACAGAAGATGCTTCCGTGCAATCAAGCGGGCTGCAAAACCTCTAGGAAATCAGCAAGAAGCAAATTTCAAATAAGCCAAACAGAATTTTGAAGAAGCAAAACTGAATCCTCACCTGCATTCTTTGAAGTAGGGATATGATGAGCAACTGCACATCACCTAGCAGGTTTAGTAATACAAAGGCTTTCTCAAAGTTCTTGGCAGGCTTGCACAGATAGTTAAATTTTCATATACAAGTCAGTCAACTGTAAATATGAAGCTGTGTGGCAGCAGGTAGAGGGAGATTCAACAACTTTCTCAATTGCACAACGCACAATAGTGTGAACTGCAAAATTTTGTGAAACTCATTCAACTGTCTGTTGTGTATATTCTTCTAACTTTTCCTTGGAAAGCAATAGTGCATTTTCACCACCGACAAGCTGGGCCATCATTAGCATTATCTGTGGAGGCTTAGCGGCGATTGCTCATTCTCACCGGTGATCATTGGCATGTCATCATCATTCTGGGGATGCTTAGCGGGCAATTGCTCATTCTCACCATTGCTAGGTGGCATTTCAACATCACTCGGGGAGGCTTAGGCGACATTTGTTCATGACCATTCTGCTCTTGTGCATCCACAACATTTTTCTCTTGCCTCATTGGGCATATGCTGGTTGTAATGATAGAATTGTGCCTAGTATACAAGAAAACAAAAAGGCAAAACAGAAAACTGTTATTAATGAATAGTTTTGCCTCCACCCAAAAGCATCGCCAACTAAAATGGTTCTTGCAGAGAAGCTAAAAACTATTGGTCCACTACAGACAATTCAGTAAATGTTGGAAATAAATAGGCGATAATGAACTGATCTACCCAAGCCTACTCTGAGAACCCAACCCAGGCCAATAAGTGGACTGCTTTTTGGCACACAAAATGAGCCCTTTTTCTGGGTCAGTGCCATTGGCCAAAACCCATTGACCATTTCAGGTATCCGGTGACCCGACCCGGACCAGCGGGCTCGGGGAAACACTTGCATGTGGGGGTTGGAAGGGGGGGGGGGGGGGGGAGAGGAAGAAAAGGGAAGTTCAAGGATGAGGCGGGGAGATGGTTCAGACAGCCATTGGATAAAGGCAGGGAGGGTGGGAAAGAGAGCAAGATGAGGGAAAGGGGGCTAGGAAATATGACATCATATCAATTCATCTAGCAAGGTTATACCAGTCAGAGACCAGGGTGAGCACGTCCTAAACATTTTCAGGTCAGCGTCATGGCTAGGTTTTGAAACATTGAAAAAAAAAGGTGAAAGAAATGTAATACCAACTCTTTTCCTAGCAATCCTTGCACATATAAGTTCAACGACTAGAGGAGTTGCTAACCTGGTATAGTTCATGATAGATTCTAATGTTAATGAGGTTCTCCATCTCTTGAATTCCAGTTGGCGTTACAGCAACTTGAATTCCACGTGATGATAGATCCTACATCATATCTTGTTAAACTTCCAAAGCGTCATGATGCAATCGAACTAGGGTCAGGCAAAGAAAATGTGAATAACAGCAGATCACAGAAGCGGTGGAGCAACTTACCTTTTTTTTTGCTTGCAAGGGGCATATCATTCGAGCTACACAAAAAAAATACCAACTTGTTGGACAGGAACAACAGCACAAGAAAGTACTTCAAACTGGGGGTGTCGATCCAAAAATGCTGAAAATAGGACAACCAATTGAATATTAATTGTTCCCAAAAAAAGTTTTAAAATATCATTTTGTACATTCCTGTTTCCCAAACTAACCTACTATAGTAACCACAGGTACCATCCCCATGGTTGTATAGTCAGCCAATGCTTCCCATACTGTATAACCAAAATCATCACATGTTGAAGGAAGCTCATCTTACTGTTATATTTGTAAATCTTAAACTACCATCAGGTTTATGAAGACAAGTCTCGCAAATGAAAATACCTGAATGCAGTCGAGAAGTGGTGACCATTCGTGGTAGGCAATTGGTCTTCGAAAAAAACGAGGTACCAACACTAAGTTCGTTTCTCAACAAAATGCGAGATTTACACCATGCAAAAAATTGTACAATCCGACTATGGTGACTCACGCGACGAATCGGTTATGAGGTCCTCGTAGATGGTCTTGTGCATGGCGAATACAAGTGAAAGTTAGTCAACTAATTTGTTAATTGGGAATAAGATGTACGAATGAAAACAAAGGAGATCATCATAATGGCGTGACAATATACCACTTCACTTCTTAAAATTGCTGCTGCGATCTCTCCTCTAATCTGCGGCACATGCTCCTAAGGTACAGAGAAATATTTGCAAACATTAGCTATGAATGATAACTGAACTCCTTAGTAACGATGAACTAACATATCGTTATAAATACCTCTTTGAAATTTGGGCATTTCACACCAAGGGATAAGCTGTCCATATACTTGAGCATAAATATGCCACAATCATACCCATTTCCTTGCTTTGGGATGTTATTGTGACAGATAGAAATTGCCAATGTTGAATGTCAGGTACCCCTCTTGCCGCCATTTCCTTCCTGAGCTGATAGGTCTATACCAAGCGAGTATAGCAAAGTTAGAAATACATATATATATATATATATATATATATATATATAAATGTGCTGCTGAGAAAAAAGACCTAATCACGATGGACATACTTACAATTTCAATAGCATAATTCTTGTAAGCACCCTCAGAGATGTAGCGAGTTGTACCATTGAAACTGCCTCTCTTTCATGTTGATGACTAGAAGGTGCCAATGTAGTTTGTTGTTCAAAGGGAGGAACATTAAGTCAACATCCATGATTGAATGGCGAAAAAAAGGGCATCAAATTGGGCTCGAGGTGGGGCGGCTTGTTGACCCTAAATCGGCCCTATTCCACGAGCCATTACATAATATAACATTTGTTCCACAATTTATGGCAACATACATTACAAATCATGCTTACCACAATGCATACGAAAGCTGGTGTCGGAATCATGCATGGACTCTTCCTCGTCACACTTACTGGCCTTCTCGAAGGTAACACATGAAAATTAGTTAACATAATATTAATATGCCAAAGTATTACTTTTTTTTATATATGCCTTGTACTTATTTTCATACCGTGTGCAAAAAACAGGTGTCTTGAAAAGAATTGAAGAAGTGACTTTTCACACTAGTTGACCCATTACGTTGGCGTGCCTCAAGTAACTTCGATTAATGCGCATCTACAACCTTTCATGTAATCAATGAAGTCCCATAATTGTTGATGTGTTAAACAAGTACAAAATAATTTATTTACGTTCACAACATTATACAAATGTGGAAAACAATTCTTACTTGGTCATTGATGAACTCTGTGTTGATGATTTGGCGCATGTTTGTGAATGGTGCGCTTCCAGCAACATTAGACTGCCTGTATCATATAGTAACGAGACAATGTAAGTTACACCTCAGTGAATATATCACTACAATGGAAAGCAAAACAAAGCCACCCATACTGCGTAAGTGTGTTCACTTTACCCTAAACAAGTTTGTATCAATAATGAATCTGTTTTGGAAAACACCTTCAGCCATGGACTTATCTATATAATAGAGAGTCAGAATGGCGTTAGAGTTAGATAATATATAAAATCCAGCAATAGTCATTTAATTGAAAGAGGCGATTGATCAGACATTTACGGGCCCCTTATGCGGGATCTAGTCATTGGTGATTGATATTTAAGTGGCTTCCTTCTTATCCTTGGAATTTTTCTTCCTTTGCGCTTGCCCACGCTATTGAGAGCCCTCGCTCTATATGCAAAGCGTCTTCGTCACGGGACTAGTGCATCGCTCAATTTGCCGGGGGTAAGCCTAGTGAATCCTCACCAACTTGTGGCATCCCTATTTCACATTGATATTTGGGGATATCATGCACAATATCTTCGCGTACTTCCTCCAAACTTTTTTATGTGGTTTTGTAGGTCAAAATTATGCTGATCCACACCAAAATGTGGTATCCCAGCATCATCATCCTCTTTTGGAAAGGTACTTGACATCTAATCTCTTGTACAGCCTCCCTCAAAGACTGGACCTCTTCATTTAGACCCTCAACCTTTTTGTTCAGACATTCTACCTCTGTTTTTAGGCCTTGCACCTCTTTCTTCAGACCTCTTATCTGCGTCTTGAATGATCGGTTAATTGTGGAACCTGTAACATCGTCTGGCGCAATTGCCGTATCTTCTTTCCTTGGGCCTCAATTTTTTTTTTTTCTTTGAAGTATTGGTAGCTGTGATTGGCTTCCTCAAGACCTACACAGAAAGTAATGGCCGGTGAGGTTTTGTTCATCAATAATTCATAATTTGGTTGTAGTCATTGTACCCTACAGCCGATGTTGTATTAGGCCTTTGCAAAAATCAGCTCAGTTTCTTGGTCCTGAAGCTGCAACTCATCACGCACCTGTAAATAGTTTAACACGTGCACTCAAAAGCATCATGTAATCACAAAAAAATAAGAAGCTGTGTTGAACAAAAGTACATACATACCTCGTTCACCCGAGGGAGTTGAAGAATGGCGCCCATGACTGCTTCCTCTTATAGTTGAGCTCTCTTCCTTCCCCATACCAGCGCATAATGCGGGGAAGTCTTGTTTAAGAGGTTTGCATATAATGACATGTTCATATAACCATACCGTGGGAGACAAAAAATTAGAACAAGTGAGATATTAGATCTTAAAGGATAGTTGTGTTTCTTATATAATGAAAGGGCAGTAATCTACTGTAGGACTACTGCACACCCATTCAAGAATACTTTTGTTTGCTTCTTGCCCTGTCTCATACTTGTGCAGGCGTCCATGAGCGTCATCAGGCATTTCACCAAAAAGCGGTGCACAGCGTTAGCCCATGCATACCCATGAGGTTGTCAAAATCATCCAAGAATAATCGAACCTTTTTTTGAGGGTGTGCTTGTAACAGGAAACAACTGCGACAAACATGTAAAGAACTAAGACCTTTTACGGTGTCTACTGTTTCATCTTCTTTTGCTGCCAATTGTTTGAGCTTCATTTCAATTTCAGCAATCGATATAGCACCATTTCCAAATAGGTGGTTCAAAGTGGAGGACTCACTCAATATGAATTAAGTAGTCTACCATTTTTCCGTGCATGCTCAACCCCAATATGATAGAGACATCAGAGGGTTTTGGCGGTAGAGACTTGTCACCAATTTGGAAACACTTGTCTTGTGGATTCCATCGTGCAACCATCTCTGTTAAGAAATTTTTTTCATAACAAGCACCGGGGATTCAAGTAAATGTGGGAAGGGGTGCGACTCAAGACAGCCATATGCCGATCCGCGGAGATTGGTTGCCGATCGTTTTGTTGAACAGCGTAAGATTGCAGGAGCTACAAGCGTAGTAGGTTGTGTGTCCTTTGTGTACCTATGTGCAGAACAGCAGATTAGATGTAAAGACAAATTGAATGTACTAGAGTGGCGAGCACTAACAACATGACCAACATTAAACGGTTATAAGCTGGGCATAACTGCCATGCAATAGCGTGGCAACTTAGAGCAGTATTTGATTCGATTTGGAAGACCTATGAGGGATGGAATGTTGTCTGGATTAATCAGACTGGGTCAGCTAACTCTATTGCTGAACAACTACCAGCAGCATGAGTTCACAAATATGTAACGATGGCTGGCCAGGCTTGGCCCCTTTAACTCTATGAACCATATGCATGTACTTGTTGTTACTCTTGAGAAAACAACAAAATTTCACCATTTCAAGACATAAAATGACCATCACTACCTAGCGACAATAGAGACCCACACAACAACATAGCGACACTCATGAAACTATGAATTCGTTAAACACCAACATAAATTAACATTCGACCAACTTAACTCTTCCACGGTAGTTACAATTTTTCTTCGTAATTGTATGCATAGGCAGCTTCAGCAACAATATTACAGACATGCAAGATATGATGACTACTCAGCTGCATTTACTAATAACTGCCTAATTTATGGCTCATGGAAGGATGGTTCGGCGTTCGAACTAACATTACATACCTTTTCGCTTTCAGCGTTAGCGCTTGAATCATCGTAACCGTTGATTTACCCTTCGGATCAAATTTTTGGCTTAGGCGTGGGACGACTCCCTTCACTTCCACTTTTTTTGTCGACTTTGGCCATTTGTGCGTCTGCACATTAGCGACACTACAAAAAAAACTTAAATTATATTGAGTTAAGAGAAGTGGGACATCTACGCATAAGAATGTCACTGCGGCGATATCTGAGCGGACACTTTTTCAGTAACAATATCTCATCTCTAGGGAAGCAGCCGGAAATGCACTAATTTCAAAATACAAAAATGGGTTTGGAAGAAGGATAAGGTTTGAAAGCGATCTTTGTCGGTGAATAAAAATGAGTTTTTAAAAAAAAGAATTTAGGAGAAAACATGAATAATTACAGAGGAAACCTGAGTAACCGCAAAGTGTAACCAATGAACCTGAAAGGAAGGGGAAAGAAGCCGTAAATGAAAAGGAATCAATGAAGGAAAACGGAAAAGCGAGTTACGTCAACTCAGGAAGCCGAGGAAAAAAGGCAATCAAACGGCGTAAAGATCGGGGAAAGGGACAAAATCAAAAAAAGGGAATAAAAAAAAAGAATCGAGGAAAAAAAGGAAAAAACAAGGAGACAGAAATAGGAGAAAACAGAAGAAAGGCCAGAAGAGAAACAGGCGATGGGGAGAAGAGGGAAGAAGGATAAAGAGCAATTACCTTGAACCGGCCCAATCCCGGAACACACTTGTTGAAGCTTCATGACGGGCGTTAAACTGCAATGAACCTGAAGCGGGAGGTCTTGAGCGGTTGCCAAGCAGCGGGAGAGGCAACGACTGAAGGTGGAGGATACAAGTAGAAGCGGAAGGGAAGAAGAGATGGAGGGCTTCGGATCTTTGCGTCGGCTCTGCTCTATCAACCCGACCTCTGCTTTTCGCCTCTTGATTTAGCCTCGGAAGGTTCTGCGATCAACATTCGATAGGACAGGTTTGAACCCATTTGAATCACTGCCGGATAAACCCGGACCCTGGTTATATGTTGCTTTTTATCTCATTCCGTAGATGGAGTTCATAAAAACAGTTTTTAATGCAAGGTTGCCCGTATCCAGCTCTCAGCGTATTCGGGTTACGAGCGGTCACCACCACGAAAACCACCGTATCGGCGAGGCGGGGAAGCGTATCAGGCCCATACGCCCCATCGTCTCGAAAGCGGCTCAAGTGCCCTGATCACGGAAATCACATATGGGAAAAATGTTAAAAAAACTAATAAATGTAAATTTCTAATTACTCAAAAGTTACAAAGATTTGTAAGCTCAAATTTTTGGGTATGAAATTGAATCAATTTCGAACATTTTGCCTATAATTTTACATACTTTGGTTTACTAATGAGGGAGAATTTCTCAATGATAAATTGCATTATGTGTTGATCGGTCCAATTGGCTTAACATGTTAATTACTCCAAAGTTACCAAAATTTTTTAAGCTGCAGTTTTTTTGGGGTATCTAATTGAATCAATTTGGTCCATTTCAGCTTTACTTTTACCTATTTTCATTACCATAATGTGTCCTTGGAAGATTGCGTATCGACCGATACGGTCCAATTACTATATAATGTTAATTACTCTAACTTACAAAAAAGTATAAGCTTAAATTTTTGGGGTATGAAATTAAATTGATTTGGAATATTTTCTCTATACTGTTGCGTATATTTATTAACAAATGAAGAAGAATTTCTCCTTGAACAAATACATTATCTACCATTACGGTCCAATTACCTTAAAATGTTAATTGCTCCTAACTAACCAAAATTTTAAGCTGAAATTGTTTGGGTATGAACTTGAATTACGTCCCAAAATGGGACAATTAGGCTTAAAGTACAAATTACTCCTAAATTGCAATAAGTTTCGCATAAAAAATTAAACACAACCCAAATGGTCTCAATTTCTTACTTTGTCCTATACTTTTACCTTTTGAGTTAGTTGCACACATTTCACGTGTACTTTCATTATTCCTTAGAAAAACTGTGGTATTTTTACCATAATATTACCTTCACCATGTATCTTTGCTGCCGCGGTAACCACGAGGAAATAAAATAACTAATCTGCCAACTCTTTTGTAAAATCTATGCTAATGAGCGTCAAAATTATAATCTGAACTAAGAGTTAAACAAGAATAGATTGATTTAATATGCCTTCACTCTCCCATTAGCAACATGTCTTTCTAATAGCTTAGATGAACTGAAATTACTTGGATATCATTTGGAGGAAATTTAAAAGTCTTGCAAGAGTCTCACGGCTGAAAAGCTTACGAGCAAATCATTGTGTCGAGTATGATCAATCTCTCGATCATGTTTCATTATTTGCTCTGCTCAGCCATCTTGATTACTTTGAAAAATTTAAGACATCAAATATTTTTGTAGCTGACTTTCTTTGCAATTATGTCTTTGTGTTGCAACAATAAAGTTAGGTCTCATTTAGGTACATGATTAATGAATGAATTAGTTAAAGCCGGCGTCCATGATATGACAATCACATTGCAAATTTTGTTTATCGGTTCATAAATCAGTTTTTAATTATCCGAAGGACAAAATTAATATCCTTAGCTTCGCCTGTGTCCATATAATATATAGAAGCATAACAAAACACAAGTATAAATTCGAGATAACCCGACATAAGTTACAAGGTTGAGCATATATGATTGAGGATAATAGCTGGGGTATTGCCCGACAAGCTCCTACTTTCAGCGATGGAGGACTATCACTTGAGATAACCAAATCAGAATAGTCATAAATGTTAACCATGCACAAGGCAATACCCAAATAAAAGGCCAACAACATTAACATCTGAAGTACTTACACATCAAAGCAATTGAACCTATAGAAGCAAGCAAAAATTGATCCAGCGATTATTTGGCTCAAGCTGTCAAATTACTCAAACCAGTTCAGCATATTCAAAACAATAAATAAAGGCATAGATAACAATAATATACATTCTGAAGTTACACTCTATTTACCACAGGTGATAGCTTTGCAACTACGACAAATGCCGACGACCTTGAACTAAAGGTGCTTCAATCAACCACTGTAAAAGGAAGTAGCAGCTAGTTGACAAAAACTCAATAATAAAAATAAGAAACAAAGATAAAGCGAAACACAAGTTTGATCAACAGAAATGCATATCACACCTGGTCCTGTCTCTCCGGGCAATAATAACAATCATAGTAATAGCAACAATAACAATAAATTATCCCTTTTTCTCCAAACATTAATGATAATTCATTCAAAGCTGAGTTATGAAGTTCTAACAACATAATCAGGCACATCACTAAGAACAGATAACTTTCTCCTCTAATGCTTCTGGGACCCGCGGCAGCTGTAAGTAACTTCATCCTCATCAACAACACACTTGGTTAGCATCCAATGACCATGTATGAACCTATATGATCGGTAACATAAATTAGATGAAAACCACTATCATAAATGAAATGAGACCAAAAATAGTGAGACAAAGGAATTGTACACCACGATCAACATTGTAAATGGTAAGCAACTAGAAGAGACAAACCCAGTGAGATGTTGTTTGTCACTTACAAGCAAAAGATGCTGGCTGCATGCATCTAAAGTGTCCAGAAGACTACTAATATGGTTACATTTACTGTGTCTATACGGCTCTTATGCATCTATGCAGGACATCTCACAAATGTACCATAGGACAGTTGACTTGATGAGTCACCTGGCCAAAATGCAACACCCTTGTCTAAAATCTCTTTCATTTTTTATGTTAACAATTTTAAACCATTTGTTAACAACGTTTTCGAAGCGGAAACAATTGGATGTACACAAAGTCTCTCCTTCTTCTTGCCGGTGTTGTTTTACAAATTGCTTTGATCACGACTGCAGCTAGGTAAAAAACATCAAGGCCAGACAAATTCACCACGATTTTATAAATGATAGAAAGAGCATTGAGAAAAAAACATCAACATGTAAGGATATCGGCCAGTCAAATGGGAGCTCCTTGTTAACATTCATTTCCTTGTGTGGTATGCTAATGCCTAGAAAGACACAAGGATATCTGACTTACTTGGATTGAAAATTCTATGCTAATGCATGTCAAAATTAATATCGGAACTAGAGTTAAACAAGAATAGATTGGTTTAATAAGCCTTCACTCTCCCATTAATGGCCTTATTGACCAGCTCCACCTAGACAACAACATTTACTTGCTGCAGTACTCTCTTAGTGTGCAAAGTTTCAGTCCTGGTTGTATTTGAACAAGAACGGTGAAGCAATGGCTTGCATCAAAACCATATATGTGACTAAAAAAAAAACTACAACCACGATATGTTACGGTTAATTCTATCACATACAACAAGATCACTTGTGCATGGATGGAGGCCTAAGTACCTTATCCTGCGGTGTGATTACCCAAATCCCTGGATTGTCTTCAAAATGAGCTTTCAATCTGGACAATAAATTTCAAAATCCGATTCAGATGATTTGGTCTACACCAACCAGCACAAGTAGCATCCACTTCTAATCTCATAAACTTTCAACATCATCGATAACTTATATATCATACCAAGGGAGTATAACAGAGAAAACAAGTGCAAGATTGCAGAAAAAAACCGTGCACTTCATTTACTGATAGATGGGCGAGTGCACATGAAATCAGTATTAGTTACTTTTGATCAATCTAAAACCACGAATGTCCTATACACATAAATAATTCTGTTATCAGCAAGATCAATGAATCTGAAGTAACATCTTAATCAGTTTTTCTCAGGCCGGTCTTAAATAATCGAGCGGACGACAGACTTAACACATTCAATATTCCACATATATCTCCTACTAGAAGTACGGGTTTGCATATACACCTTGGTTTAGCAAGCGTAATTAATTATGAACTGATTCTGCTACTGCAGTTTGTAAAAAAATCAGACTGGTTTAATTAATTAATATGGCATGGCAAATGACAGAGTGAGAGTGCAAATGAGAGAGCAGATCATTTACTAACATTGGGTTGAAGCAAAAAAGAAGAAACAGAGGTAACAAAACAGGTGCAACCAGATATAAAATGAAGTGGCTGAAGGTAAAATCGGTTCATAGCAGGGTATTGTTGGCAGTCATTATTCAGTTGCTAACAGAAAAACAGAATCCATGAGATGTAATATAAAATCAAGTGACTGAATATAAACTTTACCTAAACATTTTCTTTGTACAATCAAGTGACTCAATATATAAAAGGCTCTCTTCGTGAACATGCTTGGATATTTGTCATGAGAACATTAGTACAGTTACTAAAATCCCACTACTTGGAGGCATCAATGTAGGTAGCAGTGCAGCCTTTAAGGACCTGTCTCAGTCATTGAGCCATGCAATCTAAAACTCACACCAAGAAGTTAGATAGATCACATGAGAATGTCCTCCTCCACTGAAAGTAACAAACTATTCCAATTGAAATAATAGTAGCAGATATACCAAGGGCGATTTCTTTACTTTTGACTGTTGGAATAATACAAAAAGGGAATGAGGGGTGTCAATTATTGCATTAGGAAATGTTGGAAGTGGACAACGAACAGTTCATAATTACTAACACACAAGTGGCTGAACAAAAATATCTCTATCAATTACAGTTCAAAACATGCTTAGATATTTCCCAAGAATGCGCATTTCCCATTAAGGAAAAGTTCCATAACCAAATATAAAATGGTTATGTTAGTTACAACACTTATATGATTTCATCTGATTTGCTAGAATCTAACTTTTTTTGTACAAAATATACCAACAGTACTTGGAAGCAACAGTCAAAAGTACTATACCATTTTCAATAAAGAACAAAACTTGAATAGATAGAGGCGAGTAAAACACTAGCAGGTCCCGAAGAGAGGGACCACAATGGAAGTACATTATAATTTAAGAGGGTGGGACATCTGCCAAGAATGTCACTGGGCGTCTACTTTTTTTTTAGGCAGCAAATTTTCGTGAGGAAGCTTGACAGAATGCACAATTTCAAAAGAAGAAATGGGTTTGGAAGGGATAAGGTTGAAACGATACAGTCAGGGGGAATAAGGAGTTTTAAAATTCTAATCTAGTCTTAACACCCTGCACAGAAAAGGTGGCTAGAACCCCACTCTCCACACAGGAAGAGGATAGGAGAAGAAGAATAGAAGAGCATAGATCAAAACAGGGAGAGGAGATTGAAAGACAAGGGAAGGAGAAAGGTCCCCTCGAAATGTCCACAAAATGAGTGGAAAAGAGACAGTAAGCAAAATACAAGTTCAACCAGAACAGGGAAAAAAAATGTAAATAAGAGCGACGGAAAAGATCAAGAAAAGCTCAAAACAGATGAACAGAAAAGAGACACGGTCAGAAAATGGAGAAAACCTGCAAGAAGAGACGGAGCCAGAGGAAACAGACGTGGAGAAGGAAGAAGGATGAAGATCAACGTGCCTTAACCAACCACCGGATCCACCCATCTGCTTGGCTTCAGACAGTCGACAGACAGAAGATCGACAGTGCCTAGAAAGATCAATGGTGCTAGGAATGGAAAATAAGAAGGGAACAAGGGAGGAGGAGTCAGGACAGGAGATCAGGACAGGATAGGAGGGACAGGAAGGAATCAGGACAGGAAGAATCAGGATGAAGAAAAATCAGGACAAGTAACATTTTGGCATTAAAATATGAAAACAATGCTGCCGTTAGAAACCGCGTTCTCACCGTTAAAAAAACCTTGGAGGAGGCCTGAAGATTTCTCGTATAATATAACATAATTTTATTATCTTTACAAAAAAATGCCACCGATAAGCTGCCTTGTTACCCTGACTCTCTTCAATCCGCGAAATGGGGGGCTGCCACGCCCAGGGAGCCTCGGGAAATCAAATTCAGCCGCCGTCCCAACATCACCCGCGCTGGACCTTCCCTCCCCTCCTTGGACAACCTCAGATACGACGCCTCCGTCCTAAACACCAGCAGCAGCATGGCTCAGCGCCGGCGCCATATTAACCTGGTACGGTAGCAACGACGCCCTCAGCATCGGGAACGGCCGGGCAACAAATTGGTGACGACCGCGGTGTGTTGTACGCCACTCCAGCATTCACGCGGCAGACGGCGGTGAAGACAGGGGGAGGGACAGGGAGAAAGATACCTAGGAGGAAAGGCTCGACGACAGATGCCGGACGTGGCGGAGAACTCCAAGTGCATTGCTCAGGTATCGTGATTGTACAACAGGCGGGCTGCCTCATACCCCGCTCATGTCTCTGCCAGTCCATGAGCGAAAAAGGAAACAGGGTCAAGCTCCGACCAGGACCAAGTCGGGGCAAACGAAAATGACAACAAACACAAATCTTCGGCCTGGAAGGACGGCGGAAGAAAGGAGGTTGCAAACCTGGGGAGGGAGACGGGAGCTCAGGAGATTCAGTACGACCGGAGATGCTGGACTTCTCATCGAGTACTGGGTAAAAGGAGGAGAAATAAAATGGCTTTCTGGGGTTTAAAAAATGAGCCGCAGGCAGGGTTAGAGAAACGAAGGTGGGAGTTGTTGTCCCAATAAATTATAATATAATAAAATATAAATTTTGTGTATGTTTGTTAATTCTCCTCCATTTTTTAAAAATCGCTGTAATTACACCAACTCTGTTTGTTTGATTTCCTTAATGGAAAGCTCTTCTTACATATAAGAATGAAATCTGGTTCGAGTTGGTGTGACCTCCTGGGTTGGCTCATCATAGAACAAACCTAAGTACCTATTAATCAAATAAGCCAAAAACCATTCAATTTAAATGGCGATCCGTTGCTTTAATGAACATGCGAGGATTCTCCTTCCGATTTATAAACTACTGCTATTTTCCGGACTTAGGTTGGTGAAACGTCCCTCGAGCCCAAGGTCAAACAAGCAGAGGCGATATGGGGTGGACTATAAGCGGCCCGATTCCATGCGTTTTAAATTAAAATAATTTGAAAATCATTTAGAAATAGTTATTTCATAAAACCAATTATGGGAATTGGAATATCAATAATTTAGTAAATTAATAATTTCAGGGAGTTTGCTCGATTTATGTCAAAATTACGATTTTTGTTTGAATTCTCTTAGAATAATAACCTCGACAATGTTAATAATACTAATTTCAGTGGTTTGATCATCTGGCTTCATGATCAATTCAATTCGCTCCAAAAAAATTATACGCTTAAGCAGTGGTAGGTCCATTTCTCAAAGATCAAAATTTGGACTTCGAGGAGGTGATGGGTCTCATGACTCAAGACGCTCGTTTACCGATCTCGGTCACACGGTCCTATGTGTGACACACACAATATTGTATGGTGATGGGGCATCTAGGTGGGTGTATGGTCCTAAGCCCAACACCCTTATAAGGCCATCTAAACGCTGAGGTCTAAGTAGGCACGATTTCTCACCTCAATGACGGGGCGTATTGACACAAGGCTCCAGGAACCGCAGTGTGTGTCATGAAGTACCCACCTCCCGGTGATCAATGCCAGCGCGAAATCCATGGACAACAAATCAATACATGCAACAAATAAAAATTTATCAATCATATAAAATTAAACATATAAGATAGTTGGAGGCGGGAGCCACATATAAAATCTTAACAATCTCCCGCTTGACCACAATGGAACCAAAGGGAATTAATTACAATTTTCATGCTCCTTACATGATCAATAAAACTTTTGCATTTTAATCCCTTAGTCAGGGGATCAGCCAACATCTCTGTGAGAGGCTTTTTTCCTTTTCAACTACCCGACTGGTTTTCTACACTCTATCTCTTATAAAGTGATATTTCTCATCAATATGCTTGGCTCTTGAATGATATTGAGAGTCTTTGGTCGGGCTTGAGCAGCTTCATTATCACAATACATTTGTGATGGGATGTAATAGAATCTACAATATATAACTTCAGCAAGAAGTTCAGATCAATTGCTTCTTGCGAAGCCAAGCTACAAGCAATCTTTCTCCTCCTTCCATATTGGATATGACAATACAATCTTGTTTCTTCTTTCCAAGAAACACCTCCACCAAACATAAAACACATATGTAAGAAGTAGATTTGCGATCATCTTGAGTCATCTTGGTAATCTGAATAGGGTATCCCTCAACCATGGGGGTAGAAGATGGAGAAGACAAGTTGAGCTGTCCCTAGTCCCTTTTGATATAGCGCCAAACCCGTTAACTCCTTCCCAATGTAGGTGGCCCTAACATTGCGATGGCGACTAAATGAAGCTCACAGCAAAACATATATCGGGTCTAGTGCAAGTCATAAGATACATCGATTTCTACCAATGGCGGAACAATATGTTGATCTCATATTATCTATTTTTACGCCTTTCAATTTTTTTTGTGGACATTGGATTTTTAGAGATATCTCCTTTAAAATTGGTCTTTGTGGTGGGCTTACAAGCACTCATACAATATTTCTCAAGAATATTATCACATGAAATTCGGGACAAAGCAAGCATCTTAGCACTCCATTTCTTTCCAATCTTTATCCTTGTATATAAAGAAGCCATTCAAGATCTTTCATCTCCGAAATTCTCTTGTAGCCAATTCTTTATCTCTTGGATCAATCATCTCTGTGCTCCCACTTTGTCAATCAAAATATCATCCACATACAATACAAGAAGAGACTATTTGACCATTGAACCTTTTTTAATATATAACCCTGAGGGTCTTGAGTTGCTTTCAAACTCAAATGCTTTTTTATCGATTGGTCCAAATTTCATGTACCCTTTGCCTAGAAGCTTGTTTCAAACCATATATTGCCCTTGTTAACTTGTAAACTTTTGTAGCATGTAACAAACCATCGAGGTTGTTCCATATAAAGTTCTTCTTCAAGATCTCCATTCAAAAATGCGATTTTCACATCCATCAGAAATAAAGTCATAATCAAAATATACAACAATTGACAATATTATTGAATTGATGGTGATTTTTTGCTCTTTGGGAAAATGTATCATCATAATCAAAATCTTTTTCTTTGTGTATGGCCTTAGCAACTAGTCTTGCTTTATATTTTTCAACTTGATCCTCTTTGAATTTCTTTTCCTCTTAAATATCCACTTGCAACCTATCGACTTGCAATTTTTAGGAAGGTTCTACTAGGAGGTCCATACCTTGTTCTTACGCATTGAATCTATCTCTTCTTTCATGGCAATGTCCCATTTCTTAGAATCAATATATGATATGGCACTATCATAATCATGAGGGTCAAGAATGTCATTATCCTCCAATCTAGGATATGAATCGCATTACTAGGGTATACATTAGGTGCTCTAATTTGTCTTTGGCTTCTTAGACATTATCTTGAACAAGAGGATCTTGATGAACCTCAAGTACTTGGCATAGAAGAAGATATAGGTTCCACATTTTCTTGAATCTCTAAAATATCAACATGATCCTTTTTCTGTCTTTTCAATCAATATACTTTCAAGGAAAGTTACATTTCGAATTCAAAAATAACACCATTGGTTTTATCATATAATCTGAACCCTTTGGAATGTAGAGAATAACCACAAAGAAACATTCCAATGTCTTAGGTTCTATCTTT
>CM034082.1:16089524-16168615 GCA_019845555.1 Aristolochia fimbriata | reverse complement strand
ACATCATTCCGCATTCCCATGCAAGTGAGTAGTCTACAGCCTTGAGAAGAAAACAAAATAAACAAAGCACAAACACTCTTTTAGAAGGATCTACTTGGTTAAAGGTTGCTCATTCGGGCTGATTCTCCTCCTTGACTTCAAAAGCACAAAGAGGTCATCTCTGGAATTCCTTTGGACTCTCTAGATTCTCAGAACTCAAAATTTAATGAAAAAAATCGAATAAAAATTTGATTGAATGGATGCCAAGCCTTTTTCTTGAAACCCCTATCTATAGGGTTCCTTCAGTCCAAGCTTGGAAATTTGTCTTCTGTTGTGATATCAAAACCAGCTCTTCCCGTGCTCAGAATTGCATTAAATTCGGTCCAGTCCTTCCTCAGAGGGTCCTTAGTTTCTTTATAAATTTGAGATCATTAAGAGTTCGAAATCTCTAGATATGTACTGAAGCAGCGTTGGTTCTGCTGCCAATTTCTGATCTGGGCTCACCACTTGGAAAATTCATTAACTTAAAAAGGGCCACTTAATTTGATCTGATTTTTCTTGAAGTGATTCTTCATCCTCTTGGAAGTATTTGGACCAAATTTGAGTTTTATTTGACATCAGAATCACAAGATATGGTCTTTTAAGATTGCTTCAAACTTTCCTTTTTTGATGTTTCCCATTCTGAAATTGCCTAAGTTGTGGCACTATATATAGTGCCATGAAAACTTTCCAAACTCATTTTTCCTTAACCCTTGGGATCCAGGGGTATTTATGACATTTTATTGATTTTTTGAATTTCCCCCTACCGTGGCACCACTTTTGGCGCCATTTGGCACTACTGATGCCTTGTTCTTTCTTTCACTGAAATCTTCATACTTCTTCCCTTTAGCTCCTATTTGAGTGTTTTTTGTTGCGTTGGATTCATGAGAAAGAGGAGAAATATTTGAATCATATTTTATTATTAAATAATAAATATGGCTCCAGAATGAAATTTACAACTAAATGGACATTAAAAATAGTTAAAATTGACACTTATCAACTATCCCAAACATAAAATTTTGCTAGTCCTCAATTAAAACTAAAAAACCAATCTAGTGGCATGATCAAACATCAAAGCTTAAGAAAATCAGTGGGGTTACCCTGTGAAAGTATCAATCAATGAAAGAACATTCAAACCTTTTCTATTCATGGTTATCCTGCTTAGGAAGGATCAAGCTATCTCTCACCACATCATTCCACATTCCCATGCAAGTGAGTAGTCTACAGCCTTGAGAAGAAAACAAAATAAACAAAGCACAAACACTCTTTTAGAAGGATCTACTTGGTTAAAGGTTGCTCATTCGGGCTGATTCTCCTCCTTGACTTCAAAAGCACAAAGAGGTCATCTCTGGAATTCCTGTGGACTCTCTAGATTCTCAGAACTCAAAATTTAATGAAAAAATCGAATAAAAATTTGATTGAATGGATGCCAAGCCTTTTCTTGAAACCCCTATCTATAGGGTTCCTTCAGTCCAAGCTTGGAAATTTGGCTTCTGTTTGTGATATCAAAACCAGCTCTTCCCATGCTCAGAAATTGCATTAAATTTGGTCCAGTCCTTCCTCAGAGGGGTCCTTAGTTTCTTTATAAATTTGAGATCATTAAGAGTTCAAAATCTCTAGATATGTACTGAAGCAGCGTTGGTTCTGCTGCCAATTTCTGATCTGGGCTCACCACTTGGAAAATTATTAACTTAAAAAGGGCCATTTAATTTGATCTGATTTTTTTTTTGAAGTGATTCTTCATCCTCTTGGAAGTATTTGGACCAAATTTGAGTTTTATTTGACATCAGAATCACAAGATATGGTCTTTTAAGATTGCTTCAAACTTTCCTTTTTTTTGTTTTCCCATTCTGAAATTGCCTAAGTTGTGGCTATATAGTGCCATGAAAACTTTCCAAACTCATTTTTCCTTAACCCTTGGGATCCAGGGGTATTTATGACATTTTATTGATTTTTTTGAATTTCCCCGCACAGTGGCACCACTTTTGGCGCCATTTGGCACTACTGATGCCTTGTTCTTTCTTTCACTGAAATCTTCATACTTCTTCCCTTTAGCTCCTATTGGAGTGTTTCTTGTTGCGTTGGATTCATGAGAAAGAGGAGAAATATTTGAATCATATTTTATTATTAAATAATAAATATGGCTCCATAATGAAATTTACAACTAAATGGACATTAAAAATAGTTAAAATTGACACTTATCAACTATCCCAAACATAAAATTTTGCTAGTCCTCAATTAAAACTAAAAAATACCAATCTAGTGGCATGATCAAACATCAAAGCTAAAGAAAATCAGTGGGGTTACCCTGTGAAAGTCAATCAATGAAAGAACATCCAAACCTTTTCTATTCATGGTTATCCTGCTTAGGAAGGATCAAGCTATCTCTCACCACATCATTCCATTTCCCATGCAAGTGAGTAGTCTACAGCCTTGAGAAGAAAACAAAATAAACAAAGCACAAACACTCTTTTAGAAGGATCTACTTGGTTAAAGGTTGCTCATTCGGGCTGATTCTCTTCCTTGTCTTCAAAAGCACAAAGAGGTCATCTCCAGAATTCCTTGTGACTCTAGATTCTTAGAACTCGAAATTTAAAGTAAAAATCTAAATTTGATTGAATGGATGCAAAGCCTTTTCTTGAAACCCCTATCTTTAGGGTTCCTTCAGTCCAAGCTTGGAAATTTGGCTTCTGTTGTGATATCAAAACCAGCTCTTCCCGTGTTCAGAATTGCATTAAGTTTGGTCCAGTCCTTCCTCAGAGGGTCCTTAGTTTCTTTATAAATTTGAGATCATTAAGAGTTCAAAATCTCTAGATATGTACTGAAGCAGCGTTGGTTCTGCTGCCAATTTCAGATCTGGGCTCACACTTGGAAAATTCATAACTTAAAAAGGGCCACTTAATTTGATCTGATTTTTCTTGAAGTGATTCATCATCCTCTTGGAAGTATTTGGACCAAATTTGAGTTTTATTTGACATCAGAATCACAAGATATGGTCTTTTAAGATTGCTTCAAACTTTCCTTTTTTTATGTTTCCCATTCTGAAATTGCCTAAGTTGTGGCGCTATATAGTGCCATGAAAACTTTCCAAACTCATTTTTCCTTAACCCTTGGGATCCAGGGGTATTTATGACATTTTATTGATTTTTGAAATTTCCCCGCACCCGTGGCACCACCACTTTTGGCACCATTTGGCACTACTGATGCCTTGTTCTTTCTTTCACTTCACTGAAATCTTCATACTTCTTCCCTTTAGCTCCTATTTGAGTGTTTCTTGTTGCGTTGGATTCTTGAGAAAGAGGAGAAATATTTGAATCATATTTTATTATTAAATAATAAATATGGCTCCAGAATGAAATTTACAACTAAATGGACATTAAAAATAGTTAAAATTGACACTTATCAACTATCTCAAACATAAAATGTTGCTAGTCCTCAATTAAAACTAAAAAACACCAATCTAGTGGCATGGTCAAACATCAAAGCTTAAGAAAATCAGTGGGGGGTTACCCTGTGAAAGTATCAATCAATGAAAGAACATTCAAACCTTTTTCTATTCATGGTTATCCTGCTTAGGAAGGATCAAGCTATCTCTCACCACATCATTCCACATTTCCCATGCAAGTGAGTAGTCTACAGCCTTGAGAAGAAAAAAAAAAAATAAACAAAGCACAAACACTCTTTTAGAAGGATCTACTTGGTTAAAGGTTGCTCATTCGGGCTGATTCTCCTCCTTGACTTCAAAAGCACAAAGAGGTCATCTCTGGAATTCCTGTTGACTCTCTAGATTCTCAGAACTCAAAATTTAATGAAAAAATTGAATAAAAATTTGATTGAATGGATGCCAAGCCTTTTCTTGAAACCCCTATCTATAGGGTTCCTTCAGTCCAAGCTTGGAAATTTGTCTTCTGTTGTGATATCAAAACCAGCTCTTCCCGTGCTCAGAATTGCATTAAATTTGGTCCAGTCCTTCCTCAGAGGGTCCTTAGTTTCTTTATAAAATTTGAGATCATTAAGAGTTCGAAATCTCTAGATATGTACTGAAGCAGCGTTGGTTCTGCTGCCAATTTCTGATCTAGGGCCACCACTTGGAAAATTCATTAACTTAAAAAGGCCACTTAATTTGATCTGATTTTTTTTGAAGTGATTCTTCATCCTCTTGGAAGTATTTGGACCAAATTTGAGTTTTATTTGACATCAGAATCACAAGATATGGTCTTTTAAGATTGCTTCAAACTTTCCTTTTTTTTGTGTTTCCCATTCTGAAATTGCCTAAGTTGTGGTGCTATATATAGTGCCATGAAAACTTTCCAAACTCATTTTTCCTTAACCCTTGGGATCCAGGGGTATTTATGACATTTTATTGATTTTTTTGAAATTTCCCCACCGCACCGTGGCACCACTCTTGGCACCATTTGGCACTACTTTGATGCCTTGCCTTGTTCTTTCTTTCACTGAAATCTTCATACTTCTTCCCTTTAGCTCCTATTTGGCTCCTATTTGAGTGTTTCTTGTTGCGTTGGATTCATGAGAAAGAGGAGAAATATTTGAATCATATTTTATTATTAAATAATAAATATGGCTCCAGAATGAAATTTACAACTAAATGGACATTAAAAATAGTTAAAATTGACACTTATCAACTATCCCAAACATAAAATTTTGCTAGTCCTCAATTAAAACTAAAAAATACCAATCTAGTGGCATGATCAAACATCAAAGCTTAAGAAAATCAGTGGGGTTACCCCTGAAAGTATCAATCAATGAAAGAACATTCAAACCTTTTCTATTCATGGTTATCCTGCTTAGGAAGGATCAAGCTATCTCTCACCACATCATTCCATTTCCCATGCAAGTGAGTAGTCTACAGCCTTGAGAAGAAAAAAAAATAAACAAAAAGCACAAACACTCTTTTTTAGAAGGATCTACTTGGTTAAAGGTTGCTCATTCGGGCTGATTCTCCTCCTTGACTTCAAAAGCACAAAGAGGTCATCTCTGGAATTCCTGTGGACTCTCTAGATTCTCAGAACTCAAAATTTAATGAAAAAAAATCAATAAAAATTTGATTGAATGGATGCCAAGCCTTTTCTTGAAACCCCTATCTATAGGGTTCCTTCAGTCCAAGCTTGGAAATTTGTCTTCTGTTGTGATATATCAAAACCAGCTCTTCCCGTGCTCAGAATTGCATTAAATTCGGTCCAGTCCTTCCACAGAGGGTCCTTAGTTTCTTTAAAAATTTGAGATCATTAAGAGTTCGAAATCTCTAGATATGTACTGAAGCAGCGTTGGGTCTGCTGCCAATTTCTGATCTGGGCTCACCACTTGGAAAATTCATAACTTAAAAAGGGCCAATAAATTTGATCTGTTTTTTCTTGAAGTGATTCTTCATCCTCTTGGAAGTATTTGGACCAAATTTGAGTATTATTTGACATCAGAATCACTAGATATGGTCTTTTTTAGATTGCTTCAAACTTTCCTTTTTTTGTTTCCCATTCTGAAATTGCCTAAGTTGTGGTGCTATATAGTGCCATGAAAACTTTCCAAACTCATTTTTCCTTAACCCTTGGGATCCAGGGGTATTTATGACATTTTATTGATTTTTTTTGAATTTCCCCCCACCGTGGCACCACTTTGGCACCTTTTTTTGGCACTACTGATGCCTTGTTCTTTCTTTCACTGAAATCTTCATACTTCTTCCCTTTAGCTCCTATTTGAGTGTTTCTTGTTGCGTTGGATTCATGAGAAAGAGGAGAAATATTTGAATCATATTTTATTATTAAATAATAAATATGGCTCCAGAATGAAATTTACAACTAAATGGACATTAAAAATAGTTAAAATTGACACTTATCAACTATCCCAAACATAAAATTTTGCTAGTCCTCAATTAAAACTAAAAAATACCAATCTAGTGGCATGATCAAACATCAAAGCTTAAGAAAATTAGTGGGGTTACCCTGTGAATGTATCAATCAATGAAAGAACAATCAAACCTTTTCTATTCAAGGTTATCCTGATTAGGAAGGATAGAGCTAACTAAAACCACATCATTCCGCATTCCCATGCAACTGAGTATTCTACTGCCAAGAGAAGAAAATAAAATAAACAAAGCGCAAACACTCTTTTAGAAGGATCTACTTGGTTAAAGGTTGCTCATTCGGGCTGATTCTCCTCCTTGACTTCAAAAGCACAAAGAGGTCATCTCTGGAATTCCTTTGACTCTCTAGATTCTCAGAACTCAAAATTTAATGAAAAAAAAAAAATAAAAATTTGATTGAATGGATGCCAAGCCTTTTCTTGAAACCCCCCTCTATAGGGTTCCTTCAGTCCAAGCTTGGAAATTTGGCTTCTGTTGTGATATCAAAACCAGCTCTTCCCCCGTGCTCAGAATTGCATTAAATTTGGTCCAGTCCTTCCTCAGAGGGTCCTTAGTTTCTTTATAAATTTGAGATCATTAAGAGTTCAAAATCTCTAGATATGTACTGAAAGCAGCGTTTGGTTCTGCTGCCAATTTCAGATCTGGGCTCACCACTTGGAAAAAAATTCATTAACTTAAAAAAGGGCACTTAATTTGATCTGATTTTTTCTTGAAGTGATTCTTCATCCTCTTGGAAGTTTTTGGACCAAATTTGAGTTTTATTTGACATCAGAATCACAAGATATGGTCTTTTAAGATTGCTTCAAACTTTCCTTTTTTTTGTTTCCCATTCTGAAATTGCCTAAGTTGTGGCTATATAGTGCCATGAAAACTTTCCAAACTCATT
Source organism: Aristolochia fimbriata (assembly GCA_019845555.1). NCBI lineage: Eukaryota > Viridiplantae > Streptophyta > Magnoliopsida > Piperales > Aristolochiaceae > Aristolochia > Aristolochia fimbriata. The sequence goes on along the minus strand of CM034082.1, from coordinate 16,161,833 downwards.
TTTCCTTAACCCTTGGGATCCAGGGGTATTTATGACATTTTATTGATTTTTTTTGAAATTTCCCCAGACCGTGGCACACCACTTTTTGGCGCCATTTGGCACTACTGATGCCTTGTTCTTTCTTTCACTGAAATCTTCATACTTCTTCCCTTTAGCTCCTATTGGAGTGTTTCTTGTTGCGTTGGATTCATGAGAAAGAGGAGAAATATTTGAATCATATTTTATTATTAAATAATAAATATGGCTCCATAATGAAATTTACAACTAAATGGACATTAAAAATAGTTAAAATTGACACTTATCAACTATCCCAAACATAAAATTTTGCTAGTCCTCAATTAAAACTAAAAAATACCAATCTAGTGGCATGATCAAACATCAAAGCTTAAGAAAATTAGTGGGGTTACCCCGAAAAGTATCAATCAATGAAAGAACATTCAAACCTTTTCTATTCATGGTTATCCTGCTTAGGAAGGATCAAGCTATCTCTCACCACATCATTCCGCATTCCCATGCAAGTGAGTAGTCTACAGCCTTGAGAAGAAAAAAAATAAACAAAGCACAAACACTCTTTTAGAAGGATCTACTTGGTTAAAGGTTGCTCATTCGGGCTGATTCTCCTCCTTGACTTCAAAAGCACAAAGAGGTCATCTCTGGAATTCCTGTTGACTCTCTAGATTCTCAGAACTCAAAATTTAATGAAAAAAACTTGAATAAAAATTTGATTGAATGGATGCCAAGCCTTTTCTTGAAACCCCTATCTATAGGGTTCCTGCAGTCCAAGCTTGGAAATTTGGCTTCTGTTGTGATATCAAAACCAGCTCTTCCCGTGCTCAGAATTGCATTAAATTTGGTCCAGTCCTTCCTCAGAGGGTCCTTAGTTTCTTTATAAATTTGAGATCATTAAGAGTTCAAAATCTCTAGATATGTACTGAAGCAGCGTTGGTTCTGCTGCCAATTTCAGATCTAGGCTCACCACTTGGAAAATTCATAACTTAAAAAGGGCCACTTAATTTGATCTGATTTTTGTTGAAGTGATTCATCATCCTCTTGGAAGTATTTGGACCAAATTTGAGTTTTATTTGACATCAGAATCACAAGATATGGTCTTTTAAGATTGCTTCAAACTTTCCTTTTTTGTTTCCCATTCTGAAATTGCCTAAGTTGTGGTGCTATATATAGTGCCATGAAAAAACTCCAAACTCATTTTTCCTAACCCTTGGGATCCAGGGGTATTTATGACATTTTATTGATTTTTTGAATTTCCCCCATGCAACCCGGGCACCACTCTTTTGGCACCATTTGGCATTTGGCACTACTGATGCCTTGTTCTTTTTCTTTCACTGAAAAATCTTCATACTTCTTCCCTTTAGCTCCTATTTGAGTGTTTCTTGTTGCGTTGGATTCATGAGAAAGAGGAGAAATATTTGAATCATATTTTATTATTAAATAATAAATATGGCTCCAGAATGAAATTTACAACTAAATGGACATTAAAAATAGTTAAAATTGACACTTATCAACTATCTCAAACATAAAATTTTGCTAGTCCTCAATTAAAACTAAAAAATACCAATCTAGTGGCATGATCAAACATCAAAGCTTAAGAAAATCAGTGGGGTTACCCGGTGAAAGTATCAATCAATGAAAGAACATTCAAACCTTTTCTATTCATGGTTATCCTGCTTAGGAAGGATCAAGCTATCTCTCACCACATCATTCCATTCCCATGCAAGTGAGTAGTCTACAGCCTTGAGAAGAAAAAAAAAATAAACAAAGCACAAACACTCTTTTAGATGGATCTACTTGGTTAAAGGTTGCTCATTCGGCCTGATTCTCCTCCTTGACTTCAAAAGCACAAAGAGGTCATCTCTGGAATTCCTTTGGACTCTCTAGATTCTCAAAACTCAAAATTTAATGAAAAAACAGAAAAAAATTTGATTGAATGGATGCCAAGCCTTTTCTTGAAACCCCTATCTATAGGGTTCCTTCAGTCCAAGCTTGGAAATTTGTCTTCTGTTGTGATATCAAAACCAGCTCTTCCCGTGCTCAGAATTGCATTAAATTTGGTCCAGTCCTTCCTCAGAGGGTCCTTAGTTTCTTTATAAATTTGAGATCATTAAGAGTTCAAAATCTCTAGATATGTACTGAAGCAGCGTTGGTTCTGCTGCCAATTTCTGATCTAGGCTCACCACTTGGAAACTTATTAACTTAAAAAAGGCCACTTAATTTGATCTGATTTTTCTTGAAGTGATTCTTCATCCTCTAGGAAGTTTTGGACCAAATTTGAGTTTTATTTGACATCAGAATCACAAGATATGGTCTTTTAAGATTGCTTCAAACTTTCCTTTTTTTGTTTCCCATTCTGAAATTGCCTAAGTTGTGGCGCTATATAGTGCCATGAAAACTTTCCAAACTCATTTTTCCTTAACCCTTGGGATCCAGGGGTATTTATGACATTTTATTGATTTTTTGGAATTTCCCCAGCACCGTGGCACCACTCTTTTTGGCGCCATTTGGCACTACTGATGCCTTGTTCTTTCTTTCACTGAAATCTTCATACTTCTTCCCTTTAGCTCCTATTTGAGTGTTTCTTGTTGCGTTGGATTCATGAGAAAGAGGAGAAATATTTGAATCATATTTTATTATTAAATAATAAATATGGCTCCAGAATGAAATTTACAACTAAATGGACATTAAAAATAGTTAAAATTGACACTTATCAACTATCCCAAACATAAAATTTTGCTAGTCCTCAATTAAAACTAAAAAATACCAATCTAGTGGCATGATCAAACATCAAAGCTTAAGAAAATCAGTGGGGTTACCCTGTGAAAGTATCAATCAATGAAAGAACATTCAAACCTTTTCTATTCATGGTTATCCTGCTTAGGAAGGATCAAGCTATCTCTCACCACATCATTCCATTCCCATGCAAGTGAGTAGTCTACAGCCTTGAGAAGAAAACAAAATAAACAAAGCACAAACACTCTTTTTTAGAAGGATCTACTTGGTTAAAGGTTGCTCATTCGGGCTGATTCTCCTCCTTGACTTCAAAAAAGCACAAAGAGGTCATCTCTGAATTCCTTTGGACTCTCTAGATTCTCAGAACTCAAAATTTAATGAAAAAAATTGAATAAAAAAAAATTGATTGAATGGATGCCAAGCCTTTTCTTGAAAACCCCTATCTATAGGGTTCCTTCAGTCCAAGCTTGGAAATTTGGCTTCTGTTGTGATATCAAAACCAGCTCTTCCCGTGTTCAGAATTGCATTAAGTTTGGTCAAGTCCTTCCTCAGAGGGTCCTTAGTTTCTTTATAAATTTGAGATCATTAAGAGTTCGAAATCTCTAGATATGTACTGAAGCAGCGTTGGTTCTGCTGCCAATTTCAGATCTGGGCTCACCACTTGGAAAATTCATAACTTAAAAAGGGCCACTTAATTTGATCTGATTTTTTTTGAAGTGATTCTTCATCCTCTTGGAAGTATTTGGACCAAATTTGAGTTTTATTTGACATCAGAATCACAAGATATGGTCTTTTAAGATTGCTTCAAACTTTCCTTTTTTTGATGTTTCCCATTCTGAAATTGCCTAAGTTGTGGTGCTATATAGTGCCATGAAAACTTTCCAAACTCATTTTTCCTTAACCCTTGGGATCCAGGGGTATTTATGACATTTTATTGATTTTTTGGAATTTCCCCCGCACCGTGGCACCACTTTTGGCACCATTTGGCACTACTGATGCCTTGTTCTTTCTTTCACTGAAATCTTCATACTTCTTCCCTTTAGCTCCTATTTGAGTGTTTCTTGTTGCGTTGGATTCATGAGAAAGAGGAGAAATATTTGAATCATATTTTATTATTAAATAATAAATATGGCTCCAGAATGAAATTTACAACTAAATGGACATTAAAAATAGTTAAAATTGACACTTATCAACTATCCCAAACATAAAATTTTGCTAGTCCTCAATTAAAACTAAAAAAACCAATCTAGTGGCATGATCAAACATCAAAGCTTAAGAAAATCAGTGGGGTTACCCCTGTGAAAGTATCAATCAATGAAAAAGAACATTCAAACCTTTTCTATTCATGGTTATCCTGCTTAGGAAGGATCAAGCTATCTCTCACCACCACATTCATCCCATTTCCCATGCAAGTGAGTAGTAGTCTACAGCCTTGAGAAGAAAAAAAATAAACAAAGCACAAACACTCTTTTAGAAGGATCTACTTGGTTAAAGGTTGCTCATTCGGGCTGATTCTCCTCCTTGACTTCAAAAAAGCACAAAGAGGTCATCTCTCTGGAATTCCTTTGGACTCTCTAGATTCTCAGAACTCAAAATTTAATGAAAAAAATGAATAAAAAAATTTGATTGAATGGATGCCAAGCCTTTTCTTGAAACCCCCATCTCTAGGGTTCCTGCAGTCAAAGCTTGGAAATTAGGCTTCTGTTGTGATATCAAAACCAGCTCTTCCCGTGTTCAGAATTGCATTAAATTTGGTCCAGTCCTTCCTCAGAGGGTCCTTAGTTTCTTTATAAATTTGAGATCATTAAGAGTTCAAAATCCATAGATATGTACTGAAGCAGCGTTGGTTCTGCTGCCAATTTCTGATCTGGGCTCACCACTTGGAAATTTATTAACTTAAAAAAGGCCACTTAATTTGATCTGATTTTTCTTGAAGTGATTCTTCATCCTCTAGGAAGTTTTTGGACCAAATTTGAGTTTTATTTGACATCAGAATCACAAGATATGGTCTTTTAAGATTGCTTCAAACTTTCCTTTTTTTATGTTTCCCATTCTGAAATTGCCTAAGTTGTGGTGCTATATAGTGCCATGAAAACTTTCCAAACTCATTTTTCCTTAACCCTTGGGATCCAGGGGTATTTATGACATTTTATTGATTTTTTTGAATTTCCCCATTTGCCGTGGCACCACTTTTGGCACCATTTGGCCATTTGGCACTACTGATGCCTTGTTCTTTTTTTCACTGAAATCTTCATACTTCTTCCCCCTTTAGCTCCTATTTGAGTGTTTTTTTGTTGCGTTGGATTCATGAGAAAGAGGAGAAATATTTGAATCATATTTTATTATTAAATAATAAATATGGCTCCATAATGAAAAATTTACAACTAAATGGACATTAAAAATAGTTAAAATTGACACTTATCAACTATATCCCAAAACATAAAATTTTGCTAGTCCTCAATTAAAACTAAAAAAATACCAATCTAGTGGCATGATCAAACATCAAAGCTTAAGAAAATCAGTGGGGTTACCCCTGTGAAAGTATCAATCAATGAAAGAACATTCAAACCTTTTCTATTCATGGTTATCCTGCTTAGGAAGGATCAAGCTATCTCTCACCACCACATTCCGCATTCCCATGCAAGTGAGTAGTCTACAGCCTTGAGAAGAAAAAAAAAAAAACAAAGCACAAACACTCTTTTTTTAGAAGGATCTACTTGGTTAAAGGTTGCTCATTCGGGCTGATTCTCCTCCTTGACTTCAAAAAGCACAAAGAGGTCATCTCTGGAATTCCTGTGGACTCTCTAGATTCTCAGAACTCAAAAATTTAATGAAAAAAAATGAATAAAAAAATTGATTGAATGGATGCCAAGCCTTTTCTTGAAACCCCTATCTATAGGGTTCCTTCAGTCCAAGCTTGGAAATTTGGCTTCTGTTGTGATATCAAAACCAGCTCTTCCCCCCATCAGAATTGCATTAAATTTGGTCCAGTCCTTCCTCAGAGGGTCCTTAGTTTCTTTATAAATTTGAGATCATTAAGAGTTCAAAATCTCTAGATATGTACTGAAGCAGCGTTGGTTCTGCTGCCAATTTCTGATCTACGGGCTCACCACTTGGAAAATTCATAACTTAAAAAGGCCACTTAATTTGATCTGATTTTTTTTGAAGTGATTCTTCATCCTCTAGGAAGTTTTGGACCAAATTTGAGTTTTATTTGACATCAGAATCACAAGATATGGTCTTTTAAGATTGCTTCAAACTTTCCTTTTTTTATGTTTCCCATTCTGAAATTGCCTAAGTTGTGGTGCTATATAGTGCCATGAAAACTTTCCAAACTCATTTTTCCTTAACCCTTGGGATCCAGGGGTATTTATGACATTTTATTGATTTTTTGAATTTCCCCGACATGCACCGTGGCACCACTTTTGTAATTTTGGCATTTGGCACTACTTTGGCATGCCTTGTTGTTCTTTATTTCACTGAAATGTTCATACTTCTTCCCTTTAGCTCCTATTTGAGTGTTTCTTGTTGCGTTGGATTCATGAGAAAGAGGAGAAATATTTGAATCATATTTTATTATTAAATAATAAATATGGCTCCATAATGAAATTTACAACTAAATGGACATTAAAAATAGTTAAAATTGACACTTATCAACTATCTCAAACATAAAATTTTGCTAGTCCTCAATTAAAACTAAAAAACACCAATCTAGTGGCATGGTCAAACATCAAAGCTTAAGAAAATCAGAGGGGTTACCCTGTGAAAGTATCAATCAATGAAAGAACATTCAAACCTTTTCTATTCATGGTTATCCTGCTTAGGAAGGATCAAGCTATCTCTCACCACATCATTCCACATTTCCCATGCAAGTGAGTAGTCTACAGCCTTGAGAAGAAAAAAAAAAAAACAAAGCACAAACACTCTTTTTAGAAGGATCTACTTGGTTAAAGGTTGCTCATTCGGGCTGATTCTCCTCCTTGACTTCAAAAAAGCACAAAGAGGTCATCTCTGGAATTCCTGTGGACTCTCTAGATTCTCAGAACTCAAAATTTAATGAAAAAAAATCATAAAAAAATTGATTGAATGGATGCCAAGCCTTTTCTTGAAACCCCCTATCTATAGGGTTCCTTCAGTCCAAGCTTGGAAATTTGTCTTCTGTTGTGATATCAAAACCAGCTCTTCCCCCCATGCTCAGAATTGCATTAAATTTGGTCCAGTCCTTCCTCAGAGGGTCCTTAGTTTCTTTATAAATTTGAGATCATTAAGAGTTCAAAATCTCTAGATATGTACTGAAGCAGCGTTGGTTCTGCTGCCAATTTCAGATCTACGCTCACCACTTGGAAAATTCATTAACTTAAAAAAGCCACTTAATTTGATCTGATTTTTTTTTTTGAAGTGATTCTTCATCCTCTTGGAAGTATTGGACCAAATTTGAGTTTTATTTGACATCAGAATCACAAGATATGGTCTTTTAAGATTGCTTCAAACTTTCCTTTTTTTATGTTTCCCATTCTGAAATTGCCTAAGTTGTGGCTGCTATATAGTGCCATGAAAAAAACTTCCAAACTCATTTTTCCTTAACCCTTGGGATCCAGGGGTATTTATGACATTTTATTGATTTTTTGGAATTTCCCCACACCGGCACCCACTTTTTTTTTGGCACCTTTTTTTTGGCACTACTGATGCCTTGTTCTTTTTTCTTTCACTGAAATCTTCATACTTCTTCCCTTTAGCTCCTATTTGAGTGTTTTTTTGTTGCGTTGGATTCATGAGAAAAGAGGAGAAATATTTGAATCATATTTTATTATTAAATAATAAATATGGCTCCATAATGAAATTTACAACTAAATGGACATTAAAAATAGTTAAAATTGACACTTATCAACTATCCCAAACATAAAATTTTGCTAGTCCTCAATTAAAACTAAAAAATACCAATCTAGTGGCATGATCAAACATCAAAGCTTAAGAAAATCAGTGGGGTTACCCTGTGAAAGTATCAATCAATGAAAGAACATTCAAACCTTTTCTATTCATGGTTATCCTGCTTAGGAAGGATCAAGCTATCTCTCACCACATCATTCCGCATTCCCATGCAAGTGAGTAGTCTACAGCCTTGAGAAGAAAACAAAATAAACAAAGCACAAACACTCTTTTAGATGGATCTACTTGGTTAAAGGTTGCTCATTCGGGCTGATTCTCCTCCTTGACTTCAAAAGCACAAAGAGGTCATCTCTGGAATTCCTGTTGACTCTCTAGATTCTCAGAACTCAAAATTTAATGAAAAAAATCGAATAAAAATTTGATTGAATGGATGCCAAGCCTTTTCTTGAAACCCCTATCTATAGGGTTCCTTCAGTCCAAGCTTGGCAATTTGTCTTCTGTTGTGATATCAAAACCAAAACCAGCTCTTCCCGTGTGCAGAAATTGCATTAAATTTGGTCCAGTCCTTCCTCAGAGGGTCCTTAGTTTCTTTATAAATTTGAGATCATTAAGAGTTCAAAATCCATAGATATGTACTGAAGCAGCGTTGGTTCTGCTGCCAATTTCTGATCTAGGCTCACCACTTGGAAAATTCATTAACTTAAAAAAAGGGCCACTTAATTTGATCTGATTTTTTCTTGAAGTGATTCTTCATCCTCTTGGAAGTTTTGGACCAAATTTGAGTTTTATTTGACATCAGAATCACAAGATATGGTCTTTTAAGATTGCTTCAAACTTTCCTTTTTTTTGTTTCCCATTCTGAAATTGCCTAAGTTGTGGTGCTATATATAGTGCCATGAAAACTTTCCAAACTCATTTTTCCTTAACCCTTGGGATCCAGGGGTATTTATGACATTTTTTATTGATTTTTTTTGAATTTCCCCATGACCACTGGCACCACTTTTGGCATTTGGCACTACTGATGCCTTGTTCTTTTTTTTCACTGAAATCTTCATACTTCTTCCCTTTAGCTCCTATTTGAGTGTTTCTTGTTGCGTTGGATTCATGAGAAAGAGGAGAAATATTTGAATCATATTTTATTATTAAATAATAAATATGGCTCCATAATGAAATTTACAACTAAATGGACATTAAAAATAGTTAAAATTGACACTTATCAACTATCCCAAACATAAAAAATTTTGCTAGTCCTCAATTAAAACTAAAAAATACCAATCTAGTGGCATGATCAAACATCAAAGCTTAAGAAAATTAGTGGGGTTACCCCTGTGAAAGTATCAATCAATGAAAGAACATTCAAACCTTTTCTATTCATGGTTATCCCTGCTAGGAAGGATCAAGCTATCTCTCACCACATCATTCCGCATTCCCATGCAAGTGAGTAGTCTACAGCCTTGAGAAGAAAAAAAAAATAAACAAAGCACAAACACTCTTTTTTTAGAAGGATCTACTTGGTTAAAGGTTGCTCATTCGGGCTGATTCTCCTCCTTGACTTCAAAAAGCACAAAGAGGTCATCTCTGGAATTCCTGTTGACTCTCTAGATTCTCAGAACTCAAAATTTAATGAAAAAAATTGAATAAAAAAATTGATTGAATGGATGCCAAGCCTTTTCTTGAAACCCCCCTCTATAGGGTTCCTTCAGTCCAAGCTTGGAAATTTGTTCTGTTGTGATATCAAAACCAGCTCTTCCCATGCTTCAGAATTGCATTAAATTTGGTCCAGTCCTTCCTCCTCTCAGAGGGTCCTTAGTTTCTTTATAAATTTGAGATCATTAAGAGTTCAAAATCCATAGATATGTACTGAAGCAGCGTTGGTTCTGCTGCCAATTTCAGATCTCTGGCTCACCACTTGGAAAATTCATTAACTTAAAAAAAAGGCACTTAATTTGATCTGATTTTTTTTGAAGTGATTCTTCATCCTCTTGGAAGTATTTTGGACCAAATTTGAGTTTTATTTGACATCAGAATCACAAGATATGGTCTTTTAAGATTGCTTCAAACTTTCCTTTTTTTTGTTTCCCATTCTGAAATTGCCTAAGTTGTGGTGCTATATAGTGCCATGAAAACTTTCCAAACTCATTTTTCCTTAACCCTTGGATCCAGGGGGTATTTATGACATTTTATTGATTTTTTTTGAATTTCCCCATGCCACCGTGGCACCACTTTTTTGCCCATTTGGCACTACTGATGCCTTGTTCTTTCTTTCACTGAAAATCTTCATACTTCTTCCCTTTAGCTCCTATTTGAGTGTTTCTTGTTGCGTTGGATTCATGAGAAAGAGGAGAAATATTTGAATCATATTTTATTATTAAATAATAAATATGGCTCCATAATGAAAAATTTACAACTAAATGGACATTAAAAATAGTTAAAATTGACACTTATCAACTATCCCAAACATAAAATTTTTTTGCTAGTCCTCAATTAAAACTAAAAAAACCAAATCTAGTGGCATGATCAAACATCAAAGCTTAAGAAAATCAGTGGGGTTACCCCCAAAAAGTATCAATCAATGAAAGAACATTCAAACCTTTTCTATTCATGGTTATCCTGCTTAGGAAGGATCAAGCTATCTCTCACCACATCATTCCACATTCCCATGCAAGTGAGTAGTCTACAGCCTTGAGAAGAAAAAAAAAAATAAACAAAAAGCACAAACACTCTTTTTTAGAGGATCTACTTGGTTAAAGGTTGCTCATTCGGGCTGATTCTCCTCCTTGACTTCAAAAAAAGCACAAAGAGGTCATCTCTGGAATTCCTGTGGACTCTCTAGATTCTCAGAACTCAAAATTTAATGAAAAAAAATTGAATAAAAATTTGATTGAATGGATGCCAAGCCTTTTTTGAAACCCCCTATCTATAGGGTTCCTTCAGTCCAAGCTTGGAAATTTGTCTTCTGTTGTGATATCAAAACCAGCTCTTCCCCGCTTCAGAATTGCATTAAATTTGGTCCAGTCCTTCCTCAGAGGGTCCTTAGTTTCTTTATAAATTTGAGATCATTAAGAGTTCAAAATCCATAGATATGTACTGAAGCAGCGTTGGTTCTGCTGCCAATTTCATCTAGGCTCACCACTTGGAAAAATTCATAACTTAAAAAGGGCCACTTAATTTGATCTGATTTTTTTTGAAGTGATTCTTCATCCTCTTGGAAGTATTTGGACCAAATTTGAGTTTTATTTGACATCAGAATCACAAGATATGGTCTTTTAAGATTGCTTCAAACTTTCCTTTTTTGATGTTTCCCATTCTGAAATTGCCTAAGTTGTGGTGCTATATAGTGCCATGAAAACTTTCCAAACTCATTTTTCCTTAACCCTTGGGATCCAGGGGTATTTATGACATTTTATTGATTTTTTGGAATTTCCCATGCACCGTGGCACCACTCTTGGCGCCATTTGGCACTACTGATGCCTTGTTCTTTCTTTCACTTTCTTTCACTGAATCTTCATACTTCTTCCCTTTAGCTCCTATTGGAGTGTTTCTTGTTGCGTTGGATTCATGAGAAAGAGGAGAAATATTTGAATCATATTTTATTATTAAATAATAAATATGGCTCCATAATGAAATTTACAACTAAATGGACATTAAAAATAGTTAAAATTGACACTTATCAACTATCCCAAACATAAAATTTTGCTAGTCCTCAATTAAAACTAAAAAATACCAATCTAGTGGCATGATCAAACATCAAAGCTAAAGAAAATCAGTGGGGTTACCCTGTGAAAGTATCAATCAATGAAAGAACATTCAAACCTTTTCTATTCATGGTTATACTGCTTAGGAAGGATCAAGGTATCTCTCACCACCACATTCTCGCATTCCCGTGCAAGTGAGTAGTCTACAGCCTTGAGAAGAAAACAAAATAAACAAAGCACAAAACACTCTTTTTTAGAGGATCTACTTGGTTAAAGGTTGCTCATTCGGGCTGATTCTCCTCCTTGACTTCAAAAGCACAAAGAGGTCATCTCTGAAATTCCTGTTGACTCTCTAGATTCTCAGAACTCAAAATTTAATGAAAAAAAAATCAAATAAAAATTTGATTGAATGGATGCCAAGCCTTTTTTTTGAAACCCCTATCTATAGGGTTCCTTCAGTCCAAGCTTGGAAATTTGTCTTCTGTTGTGATATCAAAACCAGCTCTTCCCGTGCTCAGAATTGCATTAAATTTGGTCCAGTCCCTTCCTCAGAGGGTCCTTAGTTTCTTTATAAATTTGAGATCATTAAGAGTTCAAAATCTCAGATATGTATGTACTGCAGCAGTTGGTTCTGCTGCCAATTTCAGATCTGGGCTCACCACTTGGAAAATTCATTAACTTAAAAAAAGCCACTTAATTTGATCTGATTTTTTTTTGAAGTGATTCTTCATCCTCTCTTGGAAGTTTTGGACCAAATTTGAGTTTTATTTGACATCAGAATCACAAGATATGGTCTTTTAAGATTGCTTCAAACTTTCCTTTTTTTTGTTTCCCATTCTGAAATTGCCTAAGTTGTGGTGCTATATAGTGCCATGAAAACTTTCCAAACTCATTTTTCCTTAACCCTTGGGATCCAGGGGTTTATTTATGACATTTTATTGATTTTTTGAAATTTCCCCATGCACCGTGGCACCACTTTTGGCCATTTGGCACTACTTTGATGCCTTGTTGTTCTTTCTTTCACTGAAATCTTCATACTTCTTCCCCCTTTAGCTCCTATTTGGTGTGTTTCTTGTTGCGTTGGATTCATGAGAAAGAGGAGAAATATTTGAATCATATTTTATTATTAAATAATAAATATGGCTCCAAAATGAAATTTACAACTAAATGGACATTAAAAATAGTTAAAATTGACACTTATCAACTATCCCAAACATAAAATTTTGCTAGTCCTCAATTAAAACTAAAAAAAACCAATCTAGTGGCATGATCAAACATCAAAGCTTAAGAAAATCAGTGGGGGTTACCCTGAAAGTATCAATCAATGAAAGAACATTCAAACCTTTTCTATTCATGGTTATCCTGCTTAGGAAGGATCAAGCTATCTCTCACCACATCATTCATTCATTCCCATGCAAGTGAGTAGTCTACAGCCTTGAGAAGAAAAAAAAAAAAAATAAACAAAGCACAAACACTCTTTTTTAAGGATCTACTTGGTTAAAGGTTGCTCATTCGGGCTGATTCTCCTCCTTGACTTCAAAAAAACAAAGAGGTCATCTCTGGAATTCCTGTTGGACTCTCTAGATTCTCAGAACTCAAAATTTAATGAAAAAAATCGAATAAAAAAATTTGATTGAATGGATGCCAAGCCTTTTCTTGAAACCCCTATCTATAGGGTTCCTTCAGTCCAAGCTTGGCAATTTGTCTTCTGTTGTGATATCAAAACCAGCTCTTCCCATGCTCAGAATTGCATTAAATTCGGTCCAGTCCTTCCTCAGAGGGTCCTTAGTTTCTTTATAAATTTGAGATCATTAAGAGTTCGAAATCCATAGATATGTACTGAAGCAGCGTTGGTTCTGCTGCCAATTTCTGATCTACGCTCACCACTTGGAAATTTATTAACTTAAAAAAAAAAGGGCCTTTGATCTGATTTTTCTTGAAGTGATTCTTCATCCTCTTGGAAGTTTTTTTTGACCAAATTTGAGTTTTATTTGACATCAGAATCACAAGATATGGTCTTTTAAGATTGCTTCAAACTTTCCTTTTTGATGTTTCCCATTCTGAAATTGCCTAAGTTGTGGTGTATATAGTGCCATGAAAACTTTCCAAACTCATTTTTCCTTAACCCTTGGGATCCAGGGGTATTTATGACATTTTATTGATTTTTTGAATTTCCCCCACCGTGGGCACCCACTTTTGGCATTTTTTGCATTTTGGCACTTTGGCACTTGATGCCTTGTTCTTTCTTTCACTGAAATCTTCATACTTCTTCCCTTTGGCTCCTATTTGAGTTGGAGTGTTTCTTATTCCGTTGGATTCATGAGAAAGAGGAGAAATATTTGAATCATATTTTATTATTAAATAATAAATATGGCTCCAAAATGAAATTTACAACTAAATGGACATTAAAAATAGTTAAAATTGACACTTATCAACTATCCCAAACATAAAATTTTGCTAGTCCTCAATTAAAACTAAAAAATACCAATCTAGTGGCATGAACAAACATCAAAGCTAAAGAAAATCAGTGGGGTTACCCTGTGAAAGTATCAATCAATGAAAGAACATTCAAACCTTTTCTATTCATGGTTATACTGCTTAGGAAGGATCAAGGTATCTCTCACCACCACATTCTCACATTCCCGTGCAAGTGAGTAGTCTACAGCCTTGAGAAGAAAACAAAATAAACAAAGCACAAACACTCTTTTAGATGGATCTACTTGGTTAAAGGTTGCTCATTCGGGCTGATTCTCCTCCTTGACTTCAAAAGCACAAAAGGTCATCATCTCTGAATTCCTGTTGACTCTCTAGATTCTCAGAACTCAAAATTTAATGAAAAAATTGAATAAAAATTTGATTGAATGGATGCCAAGCCTTTTCTTGAAACCCCTATCTATAGGGTTCCTTCAGTCCAAGCTTGGCAATTTGTCTTCTGTTGTGATATCAAAACCAGCTCTTCCCGTGCTCAGAATTGCATTAAATTCGGTCCAGTCCTTCCTCAGAGGGTCCTTAGTTTCTTTATAAATTTGAGATCATTAAGAGTTCAAAATCCATAGATATGTACTGAAGCAGCGTTGGTTCTGCTGCCAATTTCTGATCTACGCTCACCACTTGGAAATTTATTAACTTAAAAAAGCCACTTAATTTGATCTGATTTTTCTTGAAGTGATTCTTCATCCTCTAGGAAGTTTTTGGACCAAATTTGACTTTTATTTGACATCAGAATCACAAGATATGGTCTTTTAAGATTGCTTCAAACTTTCCTTTTTTTATGTTTCCCATTCTGAAATTGCCTAAGTTGTGGCGTTATATAGTGCCATGAAAACTTTCCAAACTCATTTTTCCTTAACCCTTGGGATCCAGGGGTATTTATGACATTTTATTGATTTTTTTTTGATTTCCCCATGCACCACTGGCACCACTTTTGGCCATTTGGCACTACTTGATGCCTTGTTCTTTGTTCTTCTTTCACTTCACTCTTCATACTTCTTCCCTTTTTAGCTCCTATTTGAGTGTTTCTTGTTGCGCTTGGATTCATGAGAAAGAGGAGAAATATTTGAATCATATTTTATTATTAAATAATAAATATGGCTCCAAAATGAAATTTACAACTAAATGGACATTAAAAAAGTTAAAATTGACACTTATCAACTATCCCAAACATAAAATTTTGCTAGTCCTCAATTAAAACTAAAAAAAACCAATCTAGTGGCATGATCAAACATCAAAGCTTAAGAAAATCAGTGGGGGGTACCCTGTGAAAGTATCAATCAATGAAAGAACATTCAAAACTTCTATTCATGGTTATCCTGCTTAGGAAGGATCAAGCTATCTCTCACCACATCATTCCATTCATTCCCATGCAAGTGAGTAGTCTACAGCCTTGAGAAGAAAAAAAAAATAAACAAAAACAAAGCAAACACTCTTTTAGAAGGATCTACTTGGTTAAAGGTTGCTCATTCGGGCTGATTCTCCTCCTTGACTTCAAAAAAACAAAGAGGTCATCTCTGGAATTCCTGTGGACTCTCTAGATTCTCAGAACTCAAAATTTAATGAAAAAAAAAAAAAAATAAAAATTTGATTGAATGGATGCCAAGCCTTTTCTTGAAACCCCTATCTATAGGGTTCCTTCAGTCCAAGCTTGGAAATTTGTCTTCTGTTGTGATATCAAAACCAGCTCTTCCCGTGCTCAGAATTGCATTAAATTTGGTCCAGTCCTTCCTCAGAGGGGTCCTTAGTTTCTTTATAAATTTGAGATCATTAAGAGTTCAAAATCCATCTAGATATGTACTGAAAGCAGCGTTGGTTCTGCTGCCAATTTCTGATCTACGCTCACCACTTGGAAATTTATTAACTTAAAAAAGCCACTTAATTTGATCTGATTTTTCTTGATGTGATTCTTCATCCTCTAGGAAGTTTGTGGACCAAATTTGACTTTTATTTGACATCAGAATCACAAGATAGGGTCTTTTAAGATTGCTTTGAACTTTCCTTTTTTTTTGTTTCCCATTCTGAAATTGCCTAAGTTGTGGTGTTAAATTGTGCCATGAAAACTTTCCAAACTCATTTTTCCTTAACCCTTGGGATCCAGGGGTATTTATGACATTTTATTGATTTTTTGGAATTTCCCCCGCACTGTGGCACTACTTTTGGCACCATTTGGCACTACTGATGCCTTGTTCTTTCTTTCACTGAAATCTTCATACTTCTTCCCTTTAGCTCCTATTGGAGTGTTTCTTGTTGCGTTGGATTCATGAGAAAGAGGAGAAATATTTGAATCATATTTTATTATTAAATAATAAATATGGCTCCATAATGAAATTTACAACTAAATGGACATTAAAAATAGTTAAAATTGACACTTATCAACTATCCCAAACATAAAATTTTGCTAGTCCTCAATTAAAACTAAAAAAACCAATCTAGTGGCATGATCAAACATCAAAGCTTAAGAAAAAAATCAGTGGGGTTACCCCCTGTGAAAGTATCAATCAATGAAAGAACATTCAAACCTTTTCTATTCATGGTTATCCTGCTTAGGAAGGATCAAGCTATCTCTCACCACCACATTCCATTTCCCATGCAAGAGTAGTCTACAGCCTTGAGAAGAAAAAAAAAAAAAAAAAAGCACAAACACTCTTTTTTTAGAAGGATCTACTTGGTTAAAGGTTGCTCATTCGGGCTGATTCTCCTCCTTGACTTCAAAAGCACAAAGAGGTCATCTCTGGAATTCCTGTTGACTCTCTAGATTCTCAGAACTCAAAATTTAATGAAAAAAATCAAATAAAAATTTGATTGAATGGATGCCAAGCCTTTTCTTGAAACCCCTATCTATAGGGTTCCTTCAGCCCAAGCTTGGCAATTTGTCTTCTATTGTGATATCAAAACCAGCTCTTCCCGTGCTCAGAAATGCATTAAATTCGGTCCAGTCCTTCCTCAGCGGGTCCTTAGTTTCTTTATAAATTTGAGATCATTAAGAGTTCAAAATCCATAGATATGTACTGAAGCAGCGTTGGTTCTGCTGCCAATTTCTGATCTACGCTCACCACTTGGAAACTTTATTAACTTAAAAAAGCCACTTAATTTGATCTGATTTTTCTTGAAGTGATTCTTCATCCTCTAGGAAGTTTTTGGACCAAATTTGACTTTTATTTGACATCAGAATCACAAGATATGGTCTTTTAAGATTGCTTCAAACTTTCCTTTTTTTATGTTTCCCATTCTGAAATTGCCTAAGTTGTGGTGCTATATAGTGCCATGAAAACTTTCCAAACTCATTTTTCCTTAACCCTTGGGATCCAGGGGTATTTATGACATTTTATTGATTTTTTGGAATTTCCCCCGCACTGTGGCACCACTTTTGGCACCATTTTTGGCACTACTGATGCCTTGTTCTTTCTTTTTCACTGAAAATCTTCATACTTCTTCCCTTTTAGCTCCTATTTGAGTGTTTCTTGTTGCGTTGGATTCATGAGAAAGAGGAGAAATATTTGAATCATATTTTATTATTAAATAATAAATATGGCTCCAAATGAAATTTACAACTAAATGGACATTAAAAATAGTTAAAATTGACACTTATCAACTATCCCAAACATAAAATTTTGCTAGTCCTCAATTAAAACTAAAAAAATACCAATCTAGTGGCATGATCAAACATCAAAGCTTAAGAAAATCAGTGGGGTTACCCCCTGAAAGTATCAATCAATGAAAAAGAACATTCAAACCTTTTTCTATTCATGGTTATCCTGCTTAGGAAGGATCAAGCTATCTCTCACCACATCATTCCACATTCCCATGCAAGTGAGTAGTCTACAGCCTTGAGAAGAAAAAAAAATAAACAAAGCACAAACACTCTTTTTTTAGATGATCTACTTGGTTAAAGGTTGCTCATTCGGGCTGATTCTCCTCCTTGACTTCAAAAAAGCACAAAGAGGTCATCTCTGGAATTCCTGTTGACTCTCTAGATTCTCAGAACTCAAAATTTAATGAAAAAAAATCAAATAAAAATTTGATTGAATGGATGCCAAGCCTTTTCTTGAAACCCCCCTCTATAGGGTTCCTTCAGTCCAAGCTTGGAAATTTGTCTTCTGTTGTGATATCAAAACCAGCTCTTCCCCCCGCTCAGAATTGCATTAAATTTGGTCCAGTCCTTCCTCAGAGGGTCCTTAGTTTCTTTATAAATTTGAGATCATTAAGAGTTCAAAATCCATAGATATGTACTGAAGCAGCGTTGGTTCTGCTGGCAATTTTTGATCTAGGGCTCTCACCACTAGGAAATTTATTAACTTAAAAAAGCCACTTTATTTGATCTGATTTTTCTTGATGTTATTCTTCATCCTCTAGGAAGTTTTTGGACCAAATTTGACTTTTATTTGACATCAGAATCACAAGATATGGTCTTTTAAGATTGCTTCAAACTTTCCTTTTTTTTTGTTTCCCATTCTGAAATTGCCTAAGTTGTGGTGGCTATATAGTGCCATGAAAAAACTTTCCAAACTCATTTTTCCTTAACCCTTGGGATCCAGGGGTATTTATGACATTTTATTGATTTTTTTTTGAATTTCCCCCACCGCTCTTGGCACCACCACCACTTTTTTGCCCATTTGGCACTACTGATGCCTTGTTCTTTCTTTCACTGAAATCTTCATACTTCTTCCCTTTTAGCTCCTATTTGAGTGTTTCTTGTTGCGTTGGATTCATGAGAAAGAGGAGAAATATTTGAATCATATTTTATTATTAAATAATAAATATGGCTCCATAATGAAATTTACAACAACTAAATGGACATTAAAAATAGTTAAAATTGACACTTATCAACTATCCCAAACATAAAAAAATTTGCTAGTCCTCAATTAAAACTAAAAAAAAAAACCAATCTAGTGGCATGATCAAACATCAAAGCTTAAGAAAAAAATCAGTGGGGTTACCCCCTGAAAGTATCAATCAATGAAAGAACATTCAAACCTTTTCTATTCATGGTTATCCTGCTTAGGAAGGATCAAGGTATCTATCTCCACCACATCATTCCATTTCCCATGCAAGTGAGTAGTCTACAGCCTTGAGAAGAAAAAAAAAATAAACAAAGCACAAACACTCTTTTTTAGATGGATCTACTTGGTTAAAGGTTGCTCATTCGGGCTGATTCTCCTCCTTGACTTCAAAAAAGCAAAGAGGTCATCTCTGGAATTCCTGTTGACTCTCTAGATTCTCAGAACTCAAAATTTAATGAAAAAAATCGAATAAAAATTTGATTGAATGGATGCCAAGCCTTTTCTTGAAACCCCTATCTATAGGGTTCCTTCAGTCCAAGCTTGGCAATTTGTCTTCTGTTGTGATATCAAAACCAGCTCTTCCCGTGCTCAGAATTGCATTAAATTCGGTCCAGTCCTTCCTCAGAGGGTCCTTAGTTTCTTTATAAATTTGAGATCATTAAGAGTTCAAAATCCATAGATATGTACTGAAGCAGCGTTGGTTCTGCTGCCAATTTCTGATCTCTCGGCTCACCACTTGGAAAAATTATTAACTTAAAAAAGGGCCACTTAATTTGATCTGATTTTTTTTGAAGTGATTCTTCATCCTCTTGGAAGTTTTTGGACCAAATTTGAGTTTTATTTGACATCAGAATCACAAGATATGGTCTTTTAAGATTGCTTCAAACTTTCCTTTTTTTGTTTCCCATTCTGAAATTGCCTAAGTTGTGGTGCTATATAGTGCCATGAAAACTTTCCAAACTCATTTTTCCTTAAACCCTTGGGATCCAGGGGTATTTATGACATTTTATTGATTTTTTTTTTGAAATTTCCCCATGCATGGCACCACTTTTGGCTTTTTTGGCACATTTGGCACTACTGATGCCTTGTTCTTTCTTTTTCTGAAATCTTCATACTTCTTCCCTTTAGCTCCTATTTGAGTGTTTCTTGTTGCGTTGGATTCATGAGAAAGAGGAGAAATATTTGAATCATATTTTATTATTAAATAATAAATATGGCTCCATAATGAAATTTACAACTAAATGGACATTAAAAATAGTTAAAATTGACACTTATCAACTATCCCAAACATAAAATTTTGCTAGTCCTCAATTAAAACTAAAAAAAAACCAATCTAGTGGCATGATCAAACATCAAAGCTTAAGAAAATCAGTGGGGTTACCCCCTGAAAAGTATCAATCAATGAAAGAACATTCAAACCTTTTCTATTCATGGTTATCCTGCTTAGGAAGGATCAAGCTATCTCTCACCACCATTCATTCATTTCCCATGCAAGTGAGTAGTCTACAGCCTTGAGAAGAAAAAAAAATAAACAAAAACAAACACTCTTTTTTTAGGATCTACTTGGTTAAAGGTTGCTCATTCGGGCTGATTCTCCTCCTTGACTTCAAAAGCACAAAGAGGTCATCTCTGGAATTCCTGTTGACTCTCTAGATTCTCAGAACTCAAAATTTAATGAAAAAAAAAAAAATAAAAAAAATGATTGAATGGATGCCAAGCCTTTTCTTGAAACCCCTATCTATAGGGTTCCTTCAGTCCAAGCTTGGAAATTTGTCTTCTATTGTGATATCAAAACCAGCTCTTCCCGTGCTCAGAAATGCATTAAATTCGGTCCAGTCCTTCCTCAGCGGGTCCTTAGTTTCTTTATAAATTTGAGATCATTAAGAGTTCAAAATCCATAGATATGTACTGAAGCAGCGTTGGTTCTGCTGCCAATTTCTGATCTACGCTCACCACTTGGAAATTTATTAACTTAAAAAAGCCACTTAATTTGATCTGATTTTTCTTGAAGTGATTCTTCATCCTCTAGGAAGTTTTTGGACCAAATTTGACTTTTATTTGACATCAGAATCACAAGATATGGTCTTTTAAGATTGCTTCAAACTTTCCTTTTTTTATGTTTCCCATTCTGAAATTGCCTAAGTTGTGGTGCTATATAGTGCCATGAAAACTTTCCAAACTCATTTTTCCTTAACCCTTGGGATCCAGGGGTATTTATGACATTTTATTGATTTTTTGGAATTTCCCCATTTCCGTGGCACCACTTTTTTTTTGGCACCATTTGGCACTTTGGATGCCTTGTTCTTTCTTTCACTCACTGAAATCTTCATACTTCTTCCCTTTTTAGCTCCTATTTGAGTGTTTCTTTGTTGCGTTGGATTCATGAGAAAGAGGAGAAATATTTGAATCATATTTTATTATTAAATAATAAATATGGCTCCAAAATGAAATTTACAACTAAATGGACATTAAAAAAAATAGTTAAAATTGACACTTATCAACTATCCCAAACATAAAATTTTTTGCTAGTCCTCAATTAAAACTAAAAAAAACCAATCTAGTGGCATGATCAAACATCAAAGCTTAAAAAAATCAGTGGGGGGTACCCTGTGAAAAGTATCAATCAATGAAAGAACATTCAAACCTTTTCTATTCATGGTTATCCTGCTTAGGAAGGATCAAGCTATCTCTCACCACCACATTCATTCATCATTTCCCATGCAAGTGAGTAGTCTACAGCCTTGAGAAGAAAAAAAATAAATAAAAAGCACAAACACTCTTTTTTAAGGATCTACTTGGTTAAAGGTTGCTCATTCGGGCTGATTCTCCTCCTTGACTTCAAAAAAAAGCACAAAGAGGTCATCTCTGGAATTCCTGTGGACTCTCTAGATTCTCAGAACTCAAAATTTAATGAAAAAAAATCGAATAAAAAAATTTGATTGAATGGATGCCAAGCCTTTTCTTGAAACCCCTATCTATAGGGTTCCTCCTTCAGTCCAAGCTTGGAAATTTGTCTTCTGTTGTGATATCAAAACCAGCTCTTCCCCCGTGCTCAGAATTGCATTAAATTTGGTCCAGTCCTTCCTCAGAGGGGTCCTTAGTTTCTTTATAAATTTGAGATCATTAAGAGTTCAAAATCTCTAGATATGTACTGAAGCAGCGTTGGTTTCTGCTGCCAATTTCTGATCTAGGCTCACCACTTGGAAAATTCATAACTTAAAAAGGGCACTTAATTTGATCTGATTTTTTTTTGAAGTGATTCTTCATCCTCTTGGAAGTTTTTGGACCAAATTTGAGTTTTATTTGACATCAGAATCACAAGATATGGTCTTTTAAGATTGCTTCAAACTTTCCTTTTTTTTTGTTTCCCATTCTGAAATTGCCTAAGTTGTGGTGCTATATAGTGCCATGAAAACTTTCCAAACTCATTTTTCCTTAACCCTTGGGATCCAGGGGTATTTATGACATTTTATTGATTTTTTAGAATTTTTCCCGTACCGTGGCACCACTTTTGGCGCCATTTGGCACTACTGATGCCTTGTTCTTTCTTTCACTGAAATCTTCATACTTCTTCCCTTTAGCTCCTATTTGAGTGTTTCTTGTTGCGTTGGATTCATGAGAAAGAGGAGAAATATTTGAATCATATTTTATTATTAAATAATAAATATGGCTCCATAATGAAATTTACAACTAAATGGACATTAAAAATAGTTAAAATTGACACTTATCAACTATCCCAAACATAAAATTTTGCTAGTCCTCAATTAAAACTAAAAAATACCAATCTAGTGGCATGATCAAACATCAAAGCTTAAGAAAATCAGTGGGGTTACCCTGTGAAAGTATCAATCAATGAAAGAACATCCAAACCTTTTCTATTCATGGTTATCCTGCTTAGGAAGGATCAAGCTATCTCTCACCACATCATTCCATTCCATTCCCATGCAAGTGAGTAGTCTACAGCCTTGAGAAAAAAAAAAAATAAACAAAACAAAGCACAAACACTCTTTTAGAAGGATCTACTTGGTTAAAGGTTGCTCATTCGGGCTGATTCTCCTCCTTGACTTCAAAAAAACAAAAGAGGTCATCTCTGGAATTCCTGTGGACTCTCTAGATTCTCAGAACTCAAAATTTAATGAAAAAAAAAAATAAAAAATTTGATTGAATGGATGCCAAGCCTTTTTTTCTTGAAACCCCTATCTATAGGGTTCCTTCAGTCCAAGCTTGGAAATTTGTCTTCTGTTGTGATATCAAAACCAGCTCTTCCCGTGCTCAGAATTGCATTAAATTTGGTCCAGTCCTTCCTCAGAGGGGGTCCTTAGTTTCTTTATAAATTTGAGATCATTAAGAGTTCAAAATCTCTAGATATGTACTGAAGCAGCGTTGGTTCTGCTGCCAATTTCTGATCTCTGCTCACCACTTGGAAAATTATTAACTTAAAAAGGCCACTTAATTTGATCTGATTTTTTTCTTGAAGTGATTCTTCATCCTCTCTTGGAAGTTTTGGACCAAATTTGAGTTTTATTTGACATCAGAATCACAAGATATGGTCTTTTAAGATTGCTTCAAACTTTCCTTTTTTTGATGTTTCCCATTCTGAAATTGCCTAAGTTGTGGTGCTATATAGTGCCATGAAAACTTTCCAAACTCATTTTTTTTTAACCCTTGGGATCCAGGGGTATTTATGACATTTTATTGATTTTTTTTTTGAATTTCCCCATACATGGCACCACCACCACTTTTGGCCCATTTTGGCACTACTGATGCCTTGTTCTTTTTTTCACTGAAATCTTCATACTTCTTCCCTTTAGCTCCTATTTGAGTGTTTCTTGTTGCGTTGGATTCATGAGAAAGAGGAGAAATATTTGAATCATATTTTATTATTAAATAATAAATATGGCTCCAAATGAAATTTACAACTAAATGGACATTAAAAATAGTTAAAATTGACACTTATCAACTATCCCAAACATAAAATTTTGCTAGTCCTCAATTAAAACTAAAAAATACCAATCTAGTGGCATGATCAAACATCAAAGCTAAAGAAAATCAGTGGGGTTACCCTGTGAAAGTATCAATCAATGAAAGAACATTCAAACCTTTTCTATTCATGGTTATACTGCTTAGGAAGGATCAAGGTATCTCTCACCACCACATTCTCGCATTCCCGTGCAAGTGAGTAGTCTACAGCCTTGAGAAGAAAACAAAATAAACAAAGCACAAACACTCTTTTAGATGGATCTACTTGGTTAAAGGTTGCTCATTCGGGCTGATTCTCCTCCTTGACTTCAAAAGCACAAAGAGGTCATCTCTGGAATTCCTGTTGACTCTCTAGATTCTCAGAACTCAAAATTTAATGAAAAAATCGAATAAAAATTTGATTGAATGGATGCCAAGCCTTTTCTTGAAACCCCTATCTATAGGGTTCCTTCAGTCCCAAGCTTGGAAATTTGTCTTCTGTTGTGATATCAAAACCAGCTCTCTTCCCGTGCTTCAGAATTGCATTAAATTTGGTCCAGTCCTTCCTCAGAGGGTCCTTAGTTTCTTTATAAATTTGAGATCATTAAGAGTTCAAAATCCATAGATATGTACTGAAGCAGCGTTGGTTCTGCTGCCAATTTCTGATCTACGCTCACCACTTGGAAAATTCATAACTTAAAAAAAAGGCCACTTAATTTGATCTGATTTTTTTTTGAAGTGATTCTTCATCCTCTTGGAAGTTTTGGACCAAATTTGAGTTTTATTTGACATCAGAATCACAAGATATGGTCTTTTAAGATTGCTTCAAACTTTCCTTTTTTTTTATGTTTCCCATTCTGAAATTGCCTAAGTTGTGGCTATATATAGTGCCATGAAAAAACTCCAAACTCATTTTTCCTTAACCCTTGGGATCCAGGGGTATTTATGACATTTTATTGATTTTTTGAAATTTTCCCATACCGTGGCACCACTTTTGGCTTTGCATGGCACACTACTGATGCCTTGTTCTTTTTTTTCACTGAAAAATCTTCATACTTCTTCCCTTTTAGCTCCTATTTGAGTGTTTTTCTTGTTGCGTTGGATTCATGAGAAAGAGGAGAAATATTTGAATCATATTTTATTATTAAATAATAAATATGGCTCCAAAATGAAATTTACAACTAAATGGACATTAAAAAAAGTTAAAATTGACACTTATCAACTATCCCAAACATAAAATTTTGCTAGTCCTCAATTAAAACTAAAAAATACCAATCTAGTGGCATGATCAAACATCAAAGCTTAAGAAAATCAGTGGGGTTACCCTGTGAAAGTATCAATCAATGAAAGAACATTCAAACCTTTTCTATTCATGGTTATACTGCTTAGGAAGGATCAAGCTATCTCTCACCACATCATTCATTCATTTCCCATGCAAAGTGAGTAGTCTACAGCCTTGAGAAGAAAAAAAAAAAAACAAAGCACAAACACTCTTTTTAGAAGGATCTACTTGGTTAAAGGTTGCTCATTCGGGCTGATTCTCCTCCTTGACTTCAAAAAAACAAAAAGGTCATCTCTGGAATTCCTGTGGACTCTCTAGATTCTCAGAACTCAAAATTTAATGAAAAAAATCGAATAAAAAAATTGATTGAATGGATGCCAAGCCTTTTTCTTGAAACCCCTATCTATAGGGTTCCTTCAGTCCAAGCTTGGAAATTTGTCTTCTGTTGTGATATCAAAACCAGCTCTTCCCGTGCTTCAGAAATTGCATTAAATTTGGTCCAGTCCTTCCTCAGAGGGGGTCCTTAGTTTCTTTATAAATTTGAGATCATTAAGAGTTCAAAATCTCTAGATATGTACTGAAGCAGCGTTGGTTCTGCTGCCAATTTCTGATCTCGGCTCACCACTTGGAAAATTCATAACTTAAAAAAAAGCCACTTAATTTGATCTGATTTTTCTTGAAGTGATTCTTCATCCTCTTGGAAGTTTTGGACCAAATTTGAGTTTTATTTGACATCAGAATCACAAGATATGGTCTTTTAAGATTGCTTCAAACTTTCCTTTTTTTTTTGTTTCCCATTCTGAAATTGCCTAAGTTGTGGCTATATATATAGTGCCATGAAAACTTTCCAAACTCATTTTTCCTTAACCCTTGGGATCCAGGGGTATTTATGACATTTTATTGATTTTTTTGAATTTCCCCATGCCCACGTGGCACCACTTTTGGCCATTTGGCACTACTTGATGCCTTGTTCTTTCTTTTTTCACTGAAATCTTCATACTTCTTCCCTTTAGCTCCTATTTGAGTGTTTCTTGTTGCGTTGGATTCATGAGAAAGAGGAGAAATATTTGAATCATATTTTATTATTAAATAATAAATATGGCTCCAGAATGAAATTTACAACTAAAATGGACATTAAAAATAGTTAAAATTGACACTTATCAACTATCCCAAACATAAAATTTTTTGCTAGTCCTCAATTAAAACTAAAAAAAAATACCAATCTAGTGGCATGATCAAACATCATCAAAGCTTAAGAAAATCAGTGGGGTTACCCTGTGAAAGTATCAATCAATGAAAGAACATTCAAACCTTTTCTATTCATGGTTATCCTGCTTAGGAAGGATCAAGCTATCTCTCACCACATCATTCCGCATTCCCATGCAAGTGAGTAGTCTACAGCCTTGAGAAGAAAAAAAAAAAAAAAAAAGCACAAACACTCTTTTAGAAGGATCTACTTGGTTAAAGGTTGCTCATTCGGGCTGATTCTCCTCCTTGACTTCAAAAAAAGCACAAAGAGGTCATCTCTGGAATTCCTGTTGACTCTCTAGATTCTCAGAACTCAAAATTTAATGAAAAAATCGAATAAAAATTTGATTGAATGGATGCCAAGCCTTTTCTTGAAACCCCTATCTATAGGGTTCCTTCAGCCCAAGCTTGGCAATTTGTCTTTCTGTTGTGATATCAAAACCAGCTCTTCCCATGCTCAGAAATTGCATTAAATTTGGTCCAGTCCTTCCTCAGAGGTCCTTAGTTTCTTTATAAATTTGAGATCATTAAGAGTTCAAAATCTCTAGATATGTACTGAAGCAAAGCATTTGGTTCTGCTGCCAATTTCAGATCTCTGGCTCACCACTTGGAAAATTTATTAACTTAAAAAGGCCACTTAATTTTGATCTGATTTTTTTGGAAGTGATTCTTCATCCTCTTCTAGGAAGTTTTGGACCAAATTTGAGTTTTATTTGACATCAGAATCACAAGATATGGTCTTTTAAGATTGCTTCAAACTTTCCTTTTTTTTTGTTTCCCATTCTGAAATTGCCTAAGTTGTGGTGCTATATAGTGCCATGAAAACTTTCCAAACTTATTTTTCCTTAACCCTTGGGATCCAGGGGTATTTATGACATTTTATTGATTTTTTAAAATTTTCTCGGCACCGTGGCACCACTCTTGGCGCCGTTTGGCACTACTCTTGGCGCCATTTGGCACTGATGCCTTGTTCTTTCTTTCACTGAAATCTTCTTACTTCTTCCCTTAAGCTCCTATTTGAGTGTTTCTTCTTGCGTTGGATTCATGAGAAAGAGGAGAAATATTTGAATCATATTTTATTATTAAATAATAAATATGGCTCCATAAATGAAATTTACAACTAAATGGACATTAAAAATAGTTAAAATTGACACTTATCAACTATCCCAAACATAAAATTTTTTGCTAGTCCTCAATTAAAACTAAAAAAAAACCAATCTAGTGGCATGATCAAACATCAAAGCTTAAGAAAATCAGTGGGGTTACCCCGTGAAAAGTATCAATCAATGAAAGAACATTCAAACCTTTTCTATTCATGGTTATCCTGCTTAGGAAGGATCAAGCTATCTCTCACCACATCATTCCGCATTCCCATGCAAGTGAGTAGTCTACAGCCTTGAGAAGAAAAAAAAAAAAACAAAGCACAAACACTCTTTTTTAGAGGATCTACTTGGTTAAAGGTTGCTCATTCGGGCTGATTCTCCTCCTTGACTTCAAAAAGCACAAAGAGGTCATCTCTGGAATTCCTGTTGGACTCTCTAGATTCTCAGAACTCAAAATTTAATGAAAAAAATTGAATAAAAATTTGATTGAATGGATGCCAAGCCTTTTTCTTGAAACCCCTATCTATAGGGTTCCTTCAGTCCAAGCTTGGAAATTTGTCTTCTGTTGTGATATCAAAACCAGCTCTTCCCGTGTGCTCAGAATTGCATTAAATTTGGTCCAGTCCTTCCTCAGAGGGGGTCCTTAGTTTCTTTATAAATTTGAGATCATTAAGAGTTCAAAATCTCTAGATATGTACTGAAGCAGCGTTGGTTCTGCTGCCAATTTCTGATCTCTAGCTCACCACTTGGAAAATTCATTAACTTAAAAAAAGGGCCACTTAATTTGATCTGATTTTTCTTTGAAGTGATTCTTCATCCTCTTGGAAGTATTTGGACCAAATTTGAGTTTTATTTGACATCAGAATCACAAGATATGGTCTTTTAAGATTGCTTCAAACTTTCCTTTTTTGATGTTTCCCATTCTGAAATTGCCTAAGTTGTGGTGCTATATAGTGCCATGAAAACTTTCCAAACTCATTTTTCCTTAACCCTTGGGATCCAGGGGTATTTATGACATTTTATTGATTTTTTGGAATTTCCCCATGCACTTGGCACCACTTTTTTGCACCATTTGGCACTTTGGCACTGATGCCTTGTTCTTTCTTTCACTGAAATCTTCATACTTCTTCCCTTTAGCTCCTATTTGAGTGTTTCTTGTTGCGTTGGATTCATGAGAAAGAGGAGAAATATTTGAATCATATTTTATTATTAAATAATAAATATGGCTCCAGAATGAAATTTACAACTAAATGGACATTAAAAATAGTTAAAATTGACACTTATCAACTATCCCAAACATAAAATTTTGCTAGTCCTCAATTAAAACTAAAAAATACCAATCTAGTGGCATGATCAAACATCAAAGCTTAAGAAAATCAGTGGGGTTACCCTGTGAAAGTATCAATCAATGAAAGAACATTCAAACCTTTTCTATTCATGGTTATACTGCTTAGGAAGGATCAAGGTATCTCTCACCACCACATTCTCGCATTCCCGTGCAAGTGAGTAGTCTACAGCCTTGAGAAGAAAACAAAATAAACAAAGCACAAACACTCTTTTAGAAGGATCTACTTGGTTAAAGGTTGCTCATTCGGGCTGATTCTCCTCCTTGACTTCAAAAGCACAAAGAGGTCATCTCTGGAATTCCTGTGGACTCTCTAGATTCTCAGAACTCAAAATTTAATGAAAAAATCAAATAAAAATTTGATTGAATGGATGCCAAGCCTTTTCTTGAAACCCCTATCTATAGGGTTCCTTCAGTCCAAGCTTGGAAATTTGTCTTCTGTTGTGATATCAAAACCAGCTCTTCCCGTGCTCAGAATTGCATTAAATTCGGTCCAGTCCTTCCTCAGCGGGTCCTTAGTTTCTTTATAAATTTGAGATCATTAAGAGTTCAAATCTCATAGATATGTACTGAAGCAGCGTTGGTTCTGCTGCCAATTTCTGATCTGGGCCCACCACTTGGAAAATTCATTAACTTAAAAAAGGGCCACTTAATTTGATCTGATTTTTCTTGAAGTGATTCTTCATCCTCTTGGAAGTATTTGGACCAAATTTGAGTTTTATTTGACATCAGAATCACAAGATATGGTCTTTTAAGATTGCTTCAAACTTTCCTTTTTTTATGTTTCCCATTCTGAAATTGCCTAAGTTGTGGCGCTATATAGTGCCATGAAAACTTTCCAAACTCATTTTTCCTTAACCCTTGGGATCCAGGGGTATTTATGACATTTTATTGATTTTTGAAATTTCCCCCGCACATGTGGCACCACTCTTTGGCCATTTGGCACTACTGATGCCTTGTTCTTTTCTTTCACTGAAATCTTCATACTTCTTCCCTTTAGCTCCTATTTGAGTGTTTCTTGTTGCGTTGGATTCATGAGAAAGAGGAGAAATATTTGAATCATATTTTATTATTAAATAATAAATATGGCTCCAGAATGAAATTTACAACTAAATGGACATTAAAAATAGTTAAAATTGACACTTATCAACTATCCCAAACATAAAATTTTGCTAGTCCTCAATTAAAACTAAAAAATACCAATCTAGTGGCATGATCAAACATCAAAGCTTAAGAAAATCAGTGGGGTTACCCTGTCAAAGTATCAATCAATGAAAGAACATTCAAACCTTTTCTATTCATGGTTATCCTGCTTAGGAAGGATCAAGCTATCTCTCACCACATCATTCCATTTCCCATGCAAGTGAGTAGTCTACAGCCTTGAGAAGAAAACAAAATAAACAAAGCACAAACACTCTTTTAGAAGGATCTACTTGGTTAAAGGTTGCTCATTCGGGCTGATTCTCCTCCTTGACTTCAAAAGCACAAAGAGGTCATCTCTTGAATTCCTGTGGACTCTCTAGATTCTCAGAACTCGAAATTTAATGAAAAATCAAATAAAAATTTGATTGAATGGATGCCAAGCCTTTTCTTGAAACCCCTATCTATAGGGTTCCTCCAGTCCAAGCTTGGAAATTTGTCTTCTGTTGTGATATCAAAACCAGCTCTTCCCGTGCTCAGAATTGCATTAAATTCGGTCCAGTCCTTCCTCAGAGGGTCCTTAGTTTCTTTATAAATTTGAGATCATTAAGAGTTCAAAATCTCTAGATATGTACTGAAGCAGCGTTGGTTCTGCTGCCAATTTCTGATCTGGGCTCACCACTTGGAAAATTCATTAACTTAAAAGGGCCACTTAATTTGATCTGATTTTTTTTCTTGAAGTGATTCTTCATCCTCTTGGAAGTATTTGGACCAAATTTGAGTTTTATTTGACATCAGAATCACAAGATATGGTCTTTTAAGATTGCTTCAAACTTTCCTTTTTTTATGTTTCCCATTCTGAAATTGCCTAAGTTGTGGTGCTATATAGTGCCATGAAAACTTTCCAAACTCATTTTTCCTTAACCCTTGGGATCCAGGGGTATTTATGACATTTTATTGATTTTTTGAATTTTCCCCGGCACCGGCACCCTCTCTTGGCGCCATTTGGCACTACTGATGCCTTGTTCTTTCTTTCACTGAAATCTTCATACTTCTTCCCTTTAGCTCCTATTTGAGTGTTTCTTGTTGCGTTGGATTCATGAGAAAGAGGAGAAATATTTGAATCATATTTTATTATTAAATAATAAATATGGCTCCAGAATGAAATTTACAACTAAATGGACATTAAAAATAGTTAAAATTGACACTTATCAACTATCCCAAACATAAAATTTTGCTAGTCCTCAATTAAAACTAAAAAACACCAATCTAGTGGCATGGTCAAACATCAAAGCTTAAGAAAATTCAGAGGGGTTACCCTGTGAAAGTATCAATCA
Organism: Aristolochia fimbriata; assembly: GCA_019845555.1. Lineage (NCBI taxonomy): Eukaryota > Viridiplantae > Streptophyta > Magnoliopsida > Piperales > Aristolochiaceae > Aristolochia > Aristolochia fimbriata. The sequence goes on along the minus strand of CM034082.1, from coordinate 16,130,818 downwards.
ATGAAAGAACATTCAAACCTTTTCTATTCATGGTTATCCTGCTTAGGAAGGATCGAGCTATCTCCCACCACATCATTCCGCATTCCCATGCAAGTGAGTAGTCTACAGCCTTGAGAAGAAAACAAAATAAACAAAGCACAAACACTCTTTTAGAAGGATCTACTTGGTTAAAGGTTGCTCATTCGGGCTGATTCTCTTCCTTGTCTTCAAAAGCACAAAGAGGTCATCTCTGAAATTCTGTGGACTCTCTAGATTCTCAGAACTCAAAATTTAATGAAAAAAAAAATGAATAAAAAATTTGATTGAATGGATGCCAAGCCTTTTCTTGAAACCCCTATCTATAGGGTTCCTTCAGTCCAAGCTTGGAAATTTGTCTTCTGTTGTGATATCAAAACCAGCTCTTTCCCGTGCTCAAAATTGCATTAAATTTGGTCCAGTCCTTCCTCAGAGGGGTCCTTAGTTTCTTTATAAATTTTGATCATTAAGAGTTCAAAATCTCTAGATATGTACTGAAGCAGCGTTGGTTCTGCTGCCAATTTCAGATCTGGGCCCACCACTTGGAAAATTCATTAACAACTTAAAAAGGGCCACTTAATTTGATCTGATTTTTTTCTTGAAGTGATTCTTCATCCTCTTGGAAGTTTTTGGACCAAATTTGAGTTTTTATTTGACATCAGAATCACAAGATATGGTCTTTTAAGATTGCTTCAAACTTTCCTTTTTTATGTTTCCCATTCTGAAATTGCCTAAGTTGTGGCTATATAGTGCCATGAAAAAACTTCCAAACTCATTTTTCCTTAACCCTTGGGATCCAGGGTATTTATGACATTTTATTGATTTTTTGAATTTTGTCCACACCGGTGGCACCACTTTTGGCACCATTTGGCACTACTGATGCCTTGTTCTTTCTTTCACTCACTGAAATCTTCATACTTCTTCCCTTTAGCTCCCATTTGAGTGTTTCTTGTTGCGTTGGATTCATGAGAAAGAGGAGAAATATTTGAATCATATTTTATTATTAAATAATAAATATGGCTCCAGAATGAAATTTACAACTAAATGGACATTAAAAATAGTTAAAAAATTGACACTTATCAACTATCCCAAACATAAAAAATTTTGCTAGTCCTCAATTAAAACTAAAAAAAATACCAATCTAGTGGCATGATCAAACATCAAAGCTTAAGAAAATCAGTGGGGTTACCCTATGAAAGTATCAATCAATGAAAGAACATTCAAACCTTTTCTATTCAAGGTTATCCTGATTAGGAAGGATAGAGCTAACTAAAACCACATCATTCCGCATTCCCATGCAACTGAGTATTCTACTGCCAAGAGAAGAAAATAAAATAAACAAAGCGCAAACACTCTTTTAGAAGGATCTACTAGGTTAAAGGTTGCTCATTCGGGCTGATTCTCCTCCTTGACTTCAAAAGCACAAAGAGGTCATCTCTGGAATTCCTGTTGACTCTCTAGATTCTCAGAACTCAAAATTTAATGAAAAAATCGAATAAAAATTTGATTGAATGGATGCCAAGCCTTTTCTTGAAACCCCTATCTATAGGGTTCCTTCAGTCCAAGCTTGGAATTTGGCTTCTGTTGTGATATCAAAACCAGCTCTTCCCGTGCTCAAAATTGCATTAAATTCGGTCCAGACCTTCCTCAGAGGGTCCTTAGTTTCTTTATAAATTTGAGATCATAAAGAGTTCGAAATCTCCAGATATGTAGTGAAGCAGCGTTGGTTCAACTGCCAATTTTAGATCTGGGCCCACCACTTGGAAAATTCATAACTTAAAAAGGGCCACTTAATTTGATCTGATTTTTCTTTAAGTGATTCTTCATCCTCTTGGAAGTATTTGGACCAAATTTGAGTTTTATTTGACATCAGAATCACAAGATATGGTCTTTTAAGATTGCTTCAAACTTTCCTTTTTTGATGTTTCCCATTCTGAAATTGCCTAAGTTGTGGCGCTATATAGTGCCATGAAAACTTTCCAAACTCATTTTTCCTTAACCCTTGGGATCCAGGGGTATTTATGACATTTTATTGATTTTTTGGAATTTCCCATGCACCGTGGCACCACTTTTGGCGCCATTTGGCACTACTGATGCCTTGTTCTTTCTTTCACTGAAATCTTCATACTTCTTCCCTTTAGCTCCTATTTGAGTGTTTCTTGTTGCGTTGGATTCATGAGAAAGAGGAGAAATATTTGAATCATATTTTATCATTAAATAATAGATATGGCTCCATAATCAAATTTACTACTAAATGGACATTAAAAATAGTTAAAATTGACACTTATCAACTATCTCAAACTTAAACTTTTTCTAGTCCTCAATTAAAACTAAAAAACACCAATCTAGTGGCATGATCAAACATCAAAGCTTAAGAAAATCAGTGGGGTTACCCTGTGAAAGTATCAATCAATGAAAGAACATTCAAACCTTTTCTATTCATGGTTATCTTGCTTAGGAAGGATCAAGCTATCTCTCACCACATCATTCCACATTCCCATGCAAGTGAGTAGTCTACAGCCTTGAGAAGAAAACAAAATAAACAAAAGCACAAACACTCTTTTAGAAGGATCTACTTGGTTAAAGGTTGCTCATTCGGGCTGATTCTCCTCCTTGACATCAAAAGCACAAAGAGGTCATCTCTGGAATTCTTGTGGCCTCTCTAGATTCTCAGTACTCGAAATTTAATGAAAAAATCGAATAAAAATTTGATTGAATGGATGCCAAGCCTTTCCTTGAAACCCCTATCTTTTGGTTTCCTTCAGTCCAAGCTTGGAAATTTGGCATCTGTTGTGATATCAAAACCAACTCTTCCCCTGCTCAGAATTGCATTAAATTTGGTCGAGACCTTCCTCAGAGGGTCCTTAGTTTCTTTATAAATGTTACATCATTAACAGTTCGAAATCTCTAGATATGTACTGAAGCAGCATTGGTTCTGCTACCAATTTCAGATCAGAGCGCACCACTTGGAAAATTCAGAACTTTAAAAGGGCCACTTAGTTTTATCTGATTTTTCTTGAAGTGATTCTTCATCCTCTTGGAAGTATTTGGACCAAATTTGAGTTTTATTTGACATGAGAATCACAAAATATTGGCTTTTAAGATTGCTTCAAACTTTCCTTTTTTGATGTTTCTCATTCTGAAATTGCCTAAGTTGTGGAGCTATTTAGTGCCATGAAAACTTTCCAATCTCATTTTTCCTTAACCCTTGGGATCCAGGGGTGTTTATGACATTTTATTGATCTTTTGGAATTTTCCCGGCATTGTGGCACCACTCCTGGCGCCATTTGGCACTACTTCTGGCGCCATTTGGCACTACTGATGCCTTGTTCTTTCATTCACTGATATCTTCATACTTCTTCCCTTTAGCTCCTATTTGAGTGTTTTTTGTTGCGTTGCATTCATGAGAAAGAGGAGAAATATTTGAATCATAATTTATTATTAAATAATAAATATGGCTCCAAAATAAAATTTATAACAAAATGGACATTAAAAATAGTTAAAATTGACACTTATCAACTATCCCAAACATCAACAACTCTCTCCAAAAAAAACAAGAAGTAAAAACTTGGAAAAGTGGTCAAGAAGTCAAAGCCCATGTTCACTCTTACAAGAGGCTAAGAAATGAAAGAAAAGGGCTATGAATGGGTGACCAACGATTTTTGCAAACTTATTTTAAGCCTTTGATAAGAAACAGTTCTGATCGAACAGCGGTGAAACTGTTTCACACGTTCACCATAATGATCGGGCCTCTATAAATATATATATATATATATATATATTTATAAATACATATATATATATATATATATATATATATATATATATATATATATATATATATATATATATATATATATATATATATATATATATATATATATATATATATATATATATATATATATATATATATATATATATATATATATATATATATATATATATATATATATATATATATATATATATATATATATATATGTATATATGTACATATGTATGTGTTAAGAATGTACTTGTATGTTAATTTTTATTATGTTAAAGATTCCCCACTATGTAAACATCTGTAAAATACCTGACTTATATAAACTATCTTAAATACCCTTCCTTTCAGGCGGTCTGATTTTTAAGGTAAAACAAGATAAATCAAGAGCAAACCAACGTGAATTCTTTCAACTCCAAACCCACCTTTGAGCAAACCCACCCTCCAAACAGATACTATGTTAACGTTTTGTGCTGAATTATGTTATTACGTAAAGTGATATTATGTTACCCCTAGGAAACCTGATCACAGTTGAGGACCTCTAATACGTTATTATAATGAGGTATTATGTTAAAATATCGTATGGTACTATTTAATAATAACTCATAATATCCTGTGAAATCTGCAACCTCGTTTGTAAGCTTACACTTTGAAAAGAATACATAGACTTGGAATAGTGGTGGAAAACCTATTTTTTGGAGTCAAGAAAGCAGCTAATTGTGGTAATGTAAACATGTTTTACTTACCATGTACGTTCCGGGATGGACTACTTGGATCAAGAATAGTTCTGGATTGGTTCACAAAGATTAAGAGAATTGTTCAAAGTGGTGTTCATAAGTGAGGGGTATTTTTTATCAGTTTATGCAGGCCAGATAATTTATATAACTTTATAACCGGGGTAATATATGAAAAAATTCATTTTTTCATATAAAAGATCCTAACTACTAGTATTCATTCAGCTGTGCATTAGAGTTGGGGAATGGGATTTTCAAGGAGGCCTAATCACCATACTTTTTCTGTTTATATCATGCAATTTGAGGAATGCTTAAGCAAACAAAATATCAGGATCTTAAAAGCATTTTGATAGCTAAAGGTCCTAGAGAAAACAATATAAAAAACAATAAAAAACAATATAACTGTCTCCATAGATGTATTCGAAAATTGTACATGCTTAATCATACACATGTAATAACAAACAATGACCATGCTTTTCTGTACAAATATTTACTATCTTCAAGATCGACGAAGCCAATCTTGAATGGCAAACCTGAGTGAGTAGTTGGGAGTAAGTTTCAAGTGCTCTAGCTTGAGATTAGTCATTGGAGATGTTTCACATCCATTCTCTAGCCATCTCCTGATTGCATCGCCTTCATAGGTAAAACCATCAGCGGCTACTTGAGGATCATGCATAATTTCCTGCATCACTACGAGTATTAGAAATTTGTTGCGTTATATAAAAGATTCACGGGTAAAATTGTTTGGTTTACCCCAACTTTTAACATGAGGACATTAGACCAGGATACCTTCATGGAGCAGGGTGCTGTTCACCAAAGAAACCATCTAAAGAAGATTAATTGAAACGGACATTGCAAAGTATCAATGCACAAGAATCTAAGACAGTTGTGAACATGCCAGAAGTAGCCTGATTTGTGTGATCAGTGACAAGGATCACGACTGTGCCAGCCAATAAACTTATGAAAGATAGAAGAAGACAAGATTGGAGCTTTAACATAAAACTCAAAACTGATGTAATATTGTTATGACAAAAGTGTGATCGAAAAGAAAAAGGAACGAGGAATCACACAGCCAAGATAATTGGGATTAGGCTTCACCAATGATAAAAAATGGTGAGAACATCCAAGAAGGAACCACAGTGAACATCTAACACGAAGTTTTATCAAAATGGTTTTCACATGAATAATGTTTTGATCAATGAAATTCTTCAAATTTTTCATCAACAATTTGTGCCAGTAAAAGTTAAAGAGGCATATAAACAAACCTTTAGTATCGGACACAAGAAAAAATGAGGTGCTGGCCTTTCCTCCACAACATGCAATTGTTCGAGCTCCCTCACAGTAGCAACAGTAAGATCTGGCCTATCTCTACCACTTATCTCTGTGAACTGCAATCCAAGCTCTGCTAATCTCCTTGCTGGAAATGTGGGCCAGTCTCCAGCCAATGGATCCAATACTGATGCCAACCTCCCACTCACAACTGCTCGGCGCACATCACTCACTAACCCCACTGGTGGCCTCCCAGTGAGTAGCTGTAGAATAACAATTCCAAATGAATATAAATCAGACTTGGGCGCTAATTCACCAGTCCTTTGAAATTCTGGGTCTGTATAATGAAAGGAACCTTTTGGCTCCGTGTTTCGACGGACAGACTTATGAATTTGGGTCTCCTCTGGCACTAAGCGAGAAATGCTAAAATCACAAATCTTACAGTTGAATTCAGCATCAAGAAGAATATTTTCAGGTTTGAGATTTCCATGTACTATCTTTTCAGGCTTGCAGGAGTGTAGAAAGAGGAGGGCACTTGCAATCTCTGAAGTGATATGGATCCGACTTTTCCAGGTCAATGAAGGATTGTTGGGTTTGCAAAAGAGATAATCTTGGAGGTTTCCATTGGGTAAATATTCATATACAAGAGACCAAGCCTCAAAGCAAGCTCCAATCAGAGTAACCAAATTAGGGTGCTTTAATTCTCTCAGGACTTGAACCTGCACATGTTATTGAAAAAAAAAATTGACAAAGAGATCACAGGCTTAAGTTGAAGCCTAATAAAAGAGGCAGCATATGTCATCAGTTATCTCAATGAGACCAGAATAAGTTCCTTGTTGATCCTATAAGTAATTATAATCAATTGTAGTACAACTTCACAAGAAAGAAAAGAAGTAGAAAGTATAGGCACGAAGACATGTTAATCTAACAACGAGGATCCCACAAGAGATTTATGTGATTTCAACTGTTAATTCGAAGTTACAGATGCAAAAGACTAAATCACATGATGTTGGCTTTTTTGTACCACTATGACATGATGCAAACTGAAATCAAGTTGGGATAAGCAGAGCATCCATAGTGCAACATTATCTCCCAAGACCAACTAACTGGATTTTTACCTGACAAACTAAATTTGAGCAAAACAACTTATTCCCATAGATGGGCAGATAATGGAAGTGAAAATTATATGCCACCCTCCTAAAAGTAAGGATTATCTTTTATTTTGTTTTTTTTTAAATGGCAAATAGGAGCTGGGAGGATCCAAACCCAAGACCTCCCACATTATAACTCCTTATGGGACCACTGAGCTACTGCCCAAGGATTATCTAGTATACACAATATACATCATATAATTTCCATAAATGGTGGTTCCTAAAAAAATTGTAAACTTAGAAAGAAAGCAAGACCTCTTGCTGAAACTCTGTGCGTCCCTGCATGTTGTCTGGATGAAACTTCTTTATGGCAACAGTGACATCCAATATTTCTCCCTTATAGACACGCCCATACCCTCCCTGCCCAATCTTGAAGCTTTCTGAGAAGTCACAAGTTGCAGTTTGAAGATCAGACAAAGAAAACTCTGCCAACGATTCATCAGTGAAGCCTAAAAGTTTCTCATGTTTCAGAGCTTTAGACAACCGAAAATCCCAGCATTTATCCAGGTGAAACATGGCTTCATGCCTCTGCCGTCTAATCTTCTTTCTTTCTCGACGCAGTGCTGTTATTGAAGCTTGAACAAGATTCAACTCTCTGGTGGCTCCATTTCGATGACGCCCTGCTTCTTGGGCTCGTGTCTCAAGAAGAGCTATATTTCTCATTGTCAGATCCAGCTCTTGCTTGGCTTCATCCCTCTGTTTTAAGAGCCTTTCATGCTCTTCTTTGGTGGTCCGTAGTTCTTCTTCAACTTCTCTTCTCAGTTCAGCTTCATGGGCAAAAGATGCATCATAAGCTCTGACCTACCATGGACCAGGGAAGTAAAGAAAATGCAAAATATGACCGTTGTCAGGAAATTATGCTATCCTGGAATTACAGTTATAAGATACTAAATCAGAAGTTTACCTTGCTCATAGTTTCTGCAGCTGCTTGTTCCAGTTCTTTGCACCTGAGAAGCGCAGCCAGAGCCTCTTGCTTTGATCTCTCAGTCTCTATCCGTACTTCATGAAGACAATTCTCCAAGTTGTGTAGCTCTTGATCCTCCTGAGATATTAATAATAATAATTAATGATTAATATTAATAATTAATAATTCAAATTTTAAATCCATATGATCTATAACTTTTTCTAAAGCTATCAATAAATGTGATCACTGGTTTCAAAAAAAATTAAAATGAGTTGAGAACTTCAAGGAATATAATACTCCACCTTCAAGATGAAGTCAGATGAATCTCTTCCTTCTAACGGTGAAGAAAGCTCACAGAAGGTACTTGCATAACCCCTTGAACTTTGTGAGTCAGGACTGCAATATTCATTAATGAAGTGAAAACCAAGGCAAGATGTAGCCATTTGACCCTCTCTGTCAGTAGAGGAACTTAAGGACCTAAGACAGCCAGCTGTCGAAAATGACGAAACACCATAAGAAGATAATGATGTAGATCTCTTGGTTTCTCGAATGTTGTTTTTGGATGCCAGTGGCTGAAGTATTTGCTGTGAACTGGGACCCTCAGATGCATCCTTTGTCCAGACATGTTTGCCTTTGTAGACAAACCATATCTCACAGAAGTTTGGAGCATTCTTCGCTGTATTAATTGCTTGATCAGAGCTCCTTTTCACCTTCATGCAACTTTATTTTACCCAGTCAGGAAGGCTTAATTAAAAAAAATAAACAATGTAAATTGAAATAATCTGGAACATTTATTAGAATAATGCATTAGAGGTAACAGTGTAAGATATTCTCAGAAAATTGCAATAAAAGAACAAGTTTATTTAGTTCAGTCATAAGGTTTCAGGAATGGTTCTGCTGGCTGCAAATTTAAATCTATCAGAGTAGTAAACTACCTGTCTGGTGCAGCTCCCATAACAAGCTTCCTGATACCATATCTTGACACCAAGTCTACAATTCCTTTATGAACTTGTTCAGCTTCAATAGTGGCTATACTTACTTGCACCTGCAGCTTATTTGTTCCCATGAGTTACCTCAACACTTACACAACATCCATGTTATAATTTCAAAAGAAAAAAAAAAGGAACAGCAATGAAGACGGCCTATTTGAAAGAAAACTATGGTACCCTAGGGTTCCTAAGAACTAACACAAAGCCAACTGGGAAAGGTAGCACTCGTACAAACTGGATGAAACAATCTATTTTGGAGAGTAAAAATACATCTTTCCTCTTCAGTATAGTTGCCTTAGGCACAGGTAAATGTGTCTCTGCCAGTATATGCTCAAACAATCCATGTTCATTTGTTTTCTAAAAAACAAAAATTTTTAGTAACAACCAAAGGGCTACAGCGCACTATTAGAGAAGGAGGCGAGGAGAGGGAAGGGGAACTATATTCAGAGTGAGTTGGAGATAACAACACTCTTTAGCTAACTTATCTGCCAAGATGATTGCAACACCTGATTTCTTTCGTGCAGAGGGACTTAAATTTCTGTTTCTTCATATAATTTCTTGAGCTTAACTACATGCATTCGACATAAAAAATCACTTCAATGAGAGAAACCCTTCAGATCAGGAGTTTAAACTTCCGATACTCATTGCAGTTCTCACTCTTCTATACAATTTGATGTCGGTCCAGGGATGCATATATACAACTGCAATGCTACTGAAAAAGAAGCAACCAAAAATAGTTGAGACTTGAGAAGAGGTTAAAAAGAATAAGTAAAACACCTTTAGTCTGTCACAAATGTTCGAGTAATTGCGTAACATATCATTCATTTGCAACTTCTCTTCTCTCCGGAATGCAAACACCAATTGCTCATTTGCTTGACTCGCGGGAAGTCTTCCCACTGCAGTAGAGCATAGTATTTCTTTGTCACCATAAATGCAAGAAAAAAGAGCAAAAGATTGAGATTAACTTATTAACTTTAAAAAAATTTAAAAAAAAAAAAAAAAAAAAAAGCTAAAAGATATTCTTTACACGGTACAAAATTAGCCCTTCGTGAATCGAAAAAAGAGACATTTTTATATCGATTAAGCAAGCTGTAAAGAAGTACGTAATAAAAAACAGAGCAACAGAAATATTTCATAAGAAGGAACAATGAAACAAGAGTCTGAATGATACTTTAAGGACGAAAGAAATAAATAAATAACACGCTTACAGAGAGTGGGAATGGTCGTCGAAGGCTGATGAACGTGAATTATCCCCAATTTCTGGCTTCCGAACTGCTTCAAAGCCCATTTCAGCAAATCTACGCTTTTCACCATGGACTTCCCAACAGCCACACAAACTGTGTCTCCGTCCTCCTCCACGACTTGAAGCGGCGGGGAAGTAGAGACGAGATCCTCCCGAAGAAAGCCATGGCGGAAGTCCGGGGTACAGGAGGTTCGGGCAAAGTGTAGGGAAACCGGTTGCGGAGGAGGCGAAGGCGCCAGGAGCTCCATCTGCTTCCGGCGCGGGAGCAGAAAAGCGCGGGCGATGTGATTCGCTCTTCGGCTCCTTGAAGACGAAGAAATCAAGGTTGTGGGTAGTCTTCTCCCAAGTCCTCCCACCCGAATGGAAGGAATGAAATGTGAATATCCAAGCCACGGTTTTCTATTCCATTACACTGTTTACAAATACATGCCTGTGTATTCCTAGCTTCGTTTTTCTTTCTCGCGGAACGGGCGACGCCGACACTGTGTTGACTTCAGATTGCGAGTCGAGGGAACTGTACTAAGATTCTGAGAAGGACAAGGAAATCTCAGTGAAGCTTCCCAAGCAGAAGAGACGAGAAAGACGAGAGAAAGACGGAGCCCGCCTTATCGGCTGATTCTCCTCTTCGTTGGGCTTTTCATCGTCATTAGGGGTGGATTTGAGTCGAGTTGAGCCGAAATTAGTGAAGTTCAGGCTCGACTTAGAGTAAATAACAGAAACTCGAGGACGGGCTCGAGCTCGAGGACGGGCTCGGGCTCGAGGACGGGCTCGGGCTCGAGGACGGGCTCGGGCTCGAGGACGGGCTCGGGCTCGAGGACGGGCTCGGGCTCGAGGACGGGCTCGTGCTCGAGGACGGGCTCGTGCTCGAGGACGGGCTCGTGCTCGAGGACGGGCTCGTGCTCGAGGACGAGCTCGGGCTCGGGCTCGAGGACGAGCTCGGGCTCGGGCTCGGGCTCGGGCTCGAGGACAGGCTCGGGCTCGGGCTCAAGGACGGGCTCGGGCTCGGGCTCGAGGACGGGCTCGGGCTCGGGCTAGAGGACGGGCTCGGGCTCGGGCTAGAGGACGGGCTCGGGCTCGAGGACAAGCTTGGGCTCGAGCTCGAGGATGAGCTCGGGCAAGGGCTCGGCCTCGGGCTCGGCCACGGGCTCGAGGACGGGCTCGGGCCTGAAGCTTCGAGGGACGGCTCGGCCCGAGCTCGAGGACAAGCTGCCCGCCCCCCGCCCGAGCCCGAGGACGGCCCCAGGCCCGAAGTTCGATTAATTTTATCGACCGAAGTTCGCTTTTTCAGACAAGCTCGAGGACGCGCTCGGGCTGGAGTTCAATTAATTTTAACGAATTCGAGTTCGAGCTCGAGCCGAGTGGACATGTAGTGAAAAAAATAAAAAAAAAGAGAGTAAGATATAAAAATATTTGGTCTCTCATAGTACACGAAAATCGCATTTGTACAAAGGTTTTTTTATGGGTTGCCTCGAATGGACGCAATTAACTCTTTTTGGGAGATGAAAATTTTGTTATTTTCAAATTTACCCTAAAAGAATCGATGGTCTCATTTATAAGGGTATAAATGGAAAAATAATAAAGGTCCGATTATGCATTGAATTCTTTAAAGGAAAAAAATTTATGTTCAAATTTACCCCTATTTTATTGCTGAATTGCCATTAAAAATAGGAAAAATCTCCACCAAGGGAGTTGGGGTAAAAATGGAAAATTAAATATAGTTAACAAAAGTCATTAAATGTGTCAGTACTACAAGCCTACGTAATAAAAGCCCGGCCCCTCGAGCCCGAGGGACGCCGCCTCGCCCGGAGCCCGACGCGCCGGCCCGGAAGCCCGGACGCCGCCGCCCGGAAGCCCGCGGACGCCGCCGCCCGAAGCCCTGACGCCGCCCGCCCGAAGCCCGGTGGACGCTTGGGCCCGAGCCCGGGACGCGCCGCCCGGAGCCCCGGTGGACGCCGCCTGCCCTTCGCTGAGGACGCTTCCGCCCGGTGCCCGAGGGACGCCAAGCTCGAAGCTTGATTAATTTTATCGAATCGAAGTTCAAGGCTCGGGCCCGAGCTCGAGGACGCGCTCGGGCTCGAGTTCGATTAATTTTATCGAATTCGAGTTCGAGCTCGAGCCGAGTGGACGTGTAGTGGAAAAAAATAAAAAGAAAGAGAGTAAGATATAAAAATATTTGGTCTCTCATAGTACACGAAAATCGCATATGTACAAAGGTTTTTTCTTGGGTTGCCTCGGATGGATGCAAATAACTCTTTTTGGGAGATGAAAATTTTGTTATTTTCAAATTTACCCTAAAAGAATCTATGGTCTCATTTATAAGGGTATAAATTGAAAAATAATAAAGGTCCGATTCTGCATAGAATTGTTTTAAGGAAAAAAATTTATGTTCAAATTTACCCGTATTTTATTGCTGAATTGCCATAAAAATAGGAAAAATCTCTACCAAGGGAGTGGGGGTAAAAATAGAAAATTAAATATAGTTAACAAAAGTCATTAAATGTGTCAAGAGGTTAGACGCGGCGAGGTTAGACGCGGTGAGGTTAGACGCGGCGAGGTTAGACGCGGGAGGGTTAGACGCGGACGGGGTTAGACGCGGCGCAGACGCGGCGAGGTTAGACGCGGCGAGGTTAGACGCGCAGGTGGCAGACGACGGCGAGGTTAGACGCGCGCGAGGTTAGACGCACGAGGTTGTTAGACGCGAGGTTAGACGCGCGGTCAGGTTAGGTTAGACGCAGGTTTAGGTCGCGACGCGGTGTCAGGACGCGCAGGTTAGACGCACGAGGTTAGACGTCAGACGACGCGGAGGTTGAGACGCGGGAGGGTTAGACGCGCAGAGGTTTAGACGCGGGAGGTTAGACGCAGAGGTTAGACGACGCGAGGTTAGACGCACGCGAGGTTAGACGCGGTGGTTAGAGGTTAGGTTACGCGCGCAGGTTAGACGCAGGTTAGACGGTGGAGGTTAGACGCAGACGCGGGTTGGACGCGGGTGAGGTTAGACGCAGACGAGGTTAGACGCGGCGAGGTTAGACGCGCGAGTTAGGACGCAGGAGGTCCGACGCGCGGTGAGGTTAGAGGCGAGGGAGGTGAGGTTAGACGCAGACGAGGTTAGACGCGGAGGTTGGTTAGACGCGGCGAGGTTAGACGAGGTTTGCGACGGTGAGGTTCACGGAGGCGTGACGCAGACGAGGTTAGACGCAGAGGTCAGACGCAGGAGGTTGGACAGAGGTTAGACGCGGAGGTTCCAGACGCGGGTTAGGTTAGACGCGCAGGTTAGACGCAGAGGTTAGACGCGGTGAGGTTAGACGCAGGGAGGTTAGACGCAGGAGGTTAGACGCGCGAGGTTAGACGCGCGAGGTTAGACGCGCAGTTAGACGACGCGGTGCCAGACGACGACGCAGGTTAGACGCACGCGAGGTTAGACGCGGTGAGGTTGACGCAGGTTAGGTCGGACGAGACGGCGAGTTAGACGCGACGGAGGTTAGACGCGGCGAGGTTAGACGCGACGCGCGAGGTCAGACGCAGGAGGTTAGACGCGCGAGGTGGACGCACGAGGTTAGACGCAGCAGGTTAGACGCGACGCAGAGGTTAGACGCGCGGTTAGACGCGCGGACAGGTCAGACGCGGAGGTTAGACGCGCAGGGGGACGCACGGTGGTTAGACGGTTAGACGCAGAGGTTCAGACGCGCGAGGTTAGACGCGCGAGGTTAGACGCGCGCGAGGTTAGACGCAGGAGGTTAGACGCGCGAGGTTAGACGCGCGAGGTCTGGACGCAGGTTGAGACGCAGGTTAGACGCGCGAGAGGTTAGACGCGCGAGGTTAGACGCGGCAGGTTAGACGAGAGGTGAGGTCAGACGCAGGAGGGTTAGACGCGGCGCAGGTTCCAGACGCAGGAGGTTAGACGACGCGAGGTTAGACGCGAGGTTCAGACGCGCGAGGTTAGACGCGAGGGTTAGACGCAGAGGTTAGGTTGCGACGGACGCGACGGAGGCAGGACGACGACGCGAGGTCAGACGCGCGAGGTTAGACGACGCGCAGGTCCAGACGCAGCGAGGTCAGACGCGGTGAGGTTAGACGCAGTGAGGTCAGACGCGGCGAGGTTAGACGCAGGGTTAGACGCGCGAGGTTAGACGCGAGGTTCAGACGCGCAGGTCAGACGCGCGAGGTTAGAGGCCAGACGCAGACGCGCAGGGTTAGACGCGCGAGGTTAGACGCGCGAGGTCAGACGCAGGGTCAGAGACGCGGCAGGTCAGACGCAGACGGAGGTTGACGCGCGAGGTCAGGACGCAGGTCCGAGGACGCGAGGTGGTCGACGCGGCGGTCAGACGCGCGAGGTTAGACGCGCGAGGTTAGACGCGACGAGGTTAGACGACGGCGAGGTCAGACGCGCGAGAGGTTAGACGCGGGAGGTTAGACGCGCAGGTGTCAGACGCGAGGAGGTTAGACGCAGGTTAGAGGTTGAGACGCAGAGGCGCAGGTCAGACGCAGACGCAGGTTAGACGCGACGAGGTCAGACGTGGACGCGCAGACGCAGTGAGACGCGCGCGAGGTTAGACGCGAGAGGTCAGACGCGCGCAGGACGCAGACGCGCGAGGTTAGACGCACGAGGTCAGACGCAGCGGTGTTAGACGACGGAGGGTTAGACGGGTGGCAGGTCGGGAGACGCGCAGGTCAGACGCGGGAGAGGTTAGACGCGCGAGGCCCAGACGCGCAGGTTAGACGCGCGAGGTTAGACGCGCGAGGTTAGACGCGCGGTGGTCAGACGCAGAGGGTCAGACGCGAGAGGCCAGACGCGGCGAGGTCAGACGCGCGAGGTTAGACGCAGCAGGTTAGACGCGCGAGGTTAGACGCGCGCGAGGTTAGACGCAGACAGGTCAGACGCGCGAGGTTAGACGCGAGGCGAGGTTAGACGCAGGTTAGAGGTCAGACGGTCAGACGCAGGCGAGACGCGCGCGAGGTTGACGCAGGTTAGACGCGAGAGGTTAGACGCGGCGAGGTTAGACGCGCGGAGGTTAGACGGGCGCAGGTCAGACGCGAGGGTTAGACGCGAGGAGGTTAGACGCGAGGTTAGACGCACGAGGTTAGACGCATGCAGGTTAGACGCAGGAGGTTAGACGCGCGGTGAGGTTAGACGACGCGAGGTTAGACGTCAGCGAGGTTCAGACGCGAGGTTAGACGACGCGCGAGGTTAGACGCGGCGAGAGGTTAGACGCGCGAGGTTAGACGGTGTCGCGCGAGGTTAGACGCGAGGGTTAGACGCGCGAGGTTAGACGCGAGGTTAGACGGAGAGGTCAGACGCGCGAGGTCAGACGGAGGTTGCGTCAGACGCAGGTTGAGGACGACGCGAGGTCAGACGCACGCAGGTTAGAGACGAGGCGGGTCAGACGCGACGCAGGGTCAGACGCGGAGGTTAGACGCGCGAGGTTAGACGCGCGAGGTTGTGACGCGAGGTTAGACGCACGGTGAGGTTACGCGCGCGAGGTTAGACGCAGGAGGTTAGACGCGCGGGTTCAGACGCGAGGGTCCAGACGACGCAGGGAGGTCAGACGCGAGGAGGTTAGACGCGCGGGTCAGACGCGGCGAGGTTAGAGACGCGAGGTTGGGTTGACGCGGTCAGGAGACGCAGGTGAGGTCAGACGCGGCGAGGTCAGACGCGCGAGGTCAGACGCGCGAGGTCAGACGCGCGAGGTTAGACGCGGTGTTACGGACGCGCGAGGTTAGACGCGGCGAGGTTAGACGAGGTGAGGTTAGACGCGAGACGAGGTTGAGGTTAGACGGAGAGGTTAGACGCAGCGAGGTTAGACGCAGGAGGTTAGACGCGGTTAGAGGTCAGACGCGACGGCGAGACGCAGGGTCAGACGCAGGCAGGTTGCGACGACGAGGTTAGACGCAGACGCATGCGGGTCAGAGACGCGGCGAGGTCAGACGCGCGGAGGTTGACGCGCGAGGTTAGACGCAGACGGTGAGGTTAGACGCGTGAGGTCAGACGCGCGTCAGACGGTTCAGACGCGCGAGGTTAGACGCGGTGAGGTTAGACGCGGTGAGGTTAGACGCGGAGGTCAGACGCGGCGAGGTTAGACGCGCGAGGTTAGACGCAGAGGTTAGACGCAGGAGGTTAGACGCAGAGGTTGCCAGACGCATGGAGGTTGAGGACGCAGACGACGCGAGGTTAGACGCGCGAGGTCGTTAGACGCGAGTGAGGTTAGACGCGGCGAGGTCCAGACGCAGGAGGGCGAGGTCAGACGCGTGAGGTCAGACGCGCGGGTTAGACGCGAGAGGTTAGACGCGCGAGGTTCACGACGCGAGGTCAGACGCGCAGGAGGTTAGACGCGCGGCAGGTCAGACGCGACGCGAGGTCCGACGCGCGAGGCGTGGTTAGACGCAGGCGAGGTTAGACGCACGGTTAGACGACGGTGACGCAGGTCAGACGCGCGAGGCCAGACGCGCGAGGTTAGACGACGCGGTGAGGTTAGACGCAGGTTCAGTCAGACGCGCGAGAGGTTAGACGCGGGCGAGGTTAGACGCGCGAGGTTCGAGACGCGGCGGGCCAGACGCGCGAGGTTAGACGCGCGGAGGTTAGACGCGCGAGGGTTAGACGCGCGAGGTTAGACGACGGTGAGGTTAGACGCACGGTTAGACGACGCGCGAGGTTAGACGCGCGGAGGTCAGACGCAAGGCAGGTTAGACGCGCAGGTTTTACGCATGGAGGTCAGACGCGAGGTCAGACCGCAGGTTCAGACGCGGTGAGGTTGACGCGCGAGGTCAGACGACGCGTGAGGTTAGACGCAGGAGGTTAGACGCAGCGAGGTTAGACGCGAGGTTAGAGAGGTCAGGACGCGGAGAGGTTAGACGCGCGAGGTTAGACGCGAGAGGTCCAGACGCGGTGAGGTCAGACGCGCGAGGTCAGACGACGCAGGAGGTCAGACGCAGGTTAGACGCGAGGTCAGAGACGCAGGGAGGTTAGACGCAGGTGAGGGTTGACGAGGTGTGACGACGAGCGAGGTGGCAGACGCGCGAGGTTAGACGCGCGGAGGCGTGACGCGAGACAGGTCGCGCGCAGTGTCAGACGCGGGTAGACGCGACGGTCAGACGCATGGCGGTTAGACGCGACAGGCAGGTCAGACGCGGCCAGAGGTTGGACGCGGAGGTTTCAGACGCGGTGAGGTTAGACGCGGCGAGGTTAGACGCGGAGGTCAGACGCAGAGGTTAGACGCGGGGTCAGGTCAGACGGCAGGTCAGACGCGAGGTCGCAGGACGCGACGCGGTTAGACGACGTGAGGTCAGGACGCGTGAGGAGGAGACGCAGGTGAGGTTAGACGCGCGAGGTTAGACGCGGTGAGGTTAGACGCAGGAGGTCAGACGCACGCAGGTTAGACGCGGACGGTGAGGTTAGACGCGAGAGGTTAGACGCGGCGAGGTTAGACGCGCGAGGTTAGACGCGGTGAGGTTAGACGCGCGAGGTTAGACGCGCAGGTTAGACGCGCGGAGGTTAGACGCGAGGCCAGAAGGTTAGACGCGCAGTCAGGTTAGACGCAGGACGACCAGGCGAGGTCCCGGACGGCGAGGTGAGACGCGACGCGAGGTTAGACGCGCGGTGGGACGCAGGAGGTCAGACGCGTGAGGTCAGACGCGCGAGGTCAGACGCGCGAGGTTAGACGCGCGAGGTTAGACGCGAGGCGTCAGGACGCAGGACGAGGTTAGACGCGGGTGAGGTCAGACGCGCGGGTCCAGACGCGAGGGCAGGACGCGACGGTTAGACGCGAGGTTAGACGCGGTGGAGGGTCAGACGCGCGAGGTCAGACGCGCGAGAGTCAGACGCACGAGGTTAGACGCGGCGAGGGTCAGACGCGCGGGTCAGAGACGCGGAGGGTTAGACGCACGCGCGGGCCAGACGCAGGTGCAGACGCAGGTTGTGTTAGACGCGAGGGTGAGACGCGCGCGGTTAGACGCAGACGCAGGGTGAGGTTGACGCGCGAGGTTAGACGCGCGAGGTTAGACGCGAGAGGTGAGGTTAGACGGAGAGGTCAGACGCGACGCAGGTTAGACGCAGGAGGTCAGACGCGCGAGGTCAGGACGCGCGAGTTAGACAGACGACGAGGACGCAGACGCGAGGTTAGACGCGAGAGGTTGACGCGAGAGGTCAGACGCGGAGGAGGTTAGACGACGCGGAGGTCAGGTACGGAGGGTCAGGACGCGACGCGAGGTTAGACGCACGCGAGGGTCAGACGCGCGAGGTTAGACGCGCGGAGGTTAGACGCAGCAGGTTAGACGCGCGAGGTTAGGTCGCACGACGCAGAGGTTAGACGCAGGAGGCCAGGGGCAGACGCGCGAGGTTAGACGCGGTCCAGACGCAGAGGCCAGACGCGGAGGTTAGACGCGCGAGGTCAGACGCGGAGGTTAGACGCGCGCGAGGTTGACGACGCGACGGAGGTTAGACGCAGCGAGGTTAGACGCGCGAGGTCAGGACGCGCGCGAGGTTAGACGCGCGAGGTCGCAGACGCGCGAGGTTAGACGCAGACGCGAGGTTAGACGCGCGAGGTTAGACGCGCAGGTTAGACGCGAGACGGAGGTTAGACGGTGGTCGCGAGAGGTCAGACGCGCAGCAGAGAGTTAGACGAGACGACGCGAGGTTTACGCGCGCGAGGAGGACGCGACGACGCAGGTTGAGGTGCAGACGCAGGTTAGACGCGCGAGGTTAGACGCGCGAGGTTAGACGCAGGAGGGTTAGACGCGCGGTCAGACGCGCGAGGTTAGACGCGCGAGGTTAGACGCGGCGAGGTTAGACGCGGCAGGTCGACGCAGGTGGTTAGCGGCGAGGTCAGACGCGAGAGGTCAGACGCGCGGAGGGTGACGACGCGCGGTTAGGTTAGACGGACGCGAGAGGTTAGACGCGCGAGGTTAGACGCGAGGGAGGTTAGAGACGACGGGTTGGTCAGACGCGGTTGAGACGCACGACGGTCAGACGCAGAGGCCAGACGCGAGGTTAGACGCAGAGGTTAGACGCGGGAGGTCAGACGCACGGCGAGAGGTCAGACGCGCAGGTCAGGTCGACGCGGTGGTTGCAGACGCAGGGTGGAGACGCAGGGGTGGTCACGCAGCGCAGGTCAGACGCGAGGTGCCAGACGGTGCGCAGGTTGACGCGAGGTGAGGTTAGACGCGAGGAGGTTAGACGCGCGAGAGGTTAGACGACGCGAGTGGTTGAGACGCAGGTTAGGACGAGGTGGGTTGGACGCGGGCAGGTTAGACGCAGGCCAGGTCGACAGGACGCCAGACGCGAGGTTAGGACGCGCAGGTTAGACGCGCGGAGGACGACGACGCGAGGTTAGACGCACGAGAGGTTAGACGCGTGAGGTTAGACGCAAGTTAGACGCGCGGAGGTTAGACGACGCGGAGGTTAGACGCATGAGGTTAGACGCGCGAGGTCCAGACGCGGAGGGTGGTTAGACGCGGCGTCAGGTCAGACGCGGAGGTTAGACGCGGTTGTTAGACGCGCAGGTCCAGACGCGGAGGTTAGACGCAGGGAGGTTAGACGCACGCGAGGTTAGACGCAGCGCGAGGTTACGACGGGCGGTTGAGACGCGGACGAGGTTGGAGGAGGCGCAGGGTTAGACGCAGACGCGCGAGAGGTTAGACGCGCGAGGTTCAGAGACGCGGGTGAGGTCAGACGCGGCGAGGTTAGACGCGACGAGGTTCCAGACGCAGAGGTTGGTTAGACGCAGCGCGAGACGACGCGAGGTTAGACGGACAGGTCAGACGGCGGCGCAGGTCCAGACGCGCGAGGTTAGACGCGGGAGGTTCAGACGCATGGAGGGTTAGACGCGCGCAGGTTAGACGCGGAGGCAGACGCAGGCGAGGCCAGACGCACGGCGAGGTTAGACGCGGTGGCGTCAGACGCGCGCAGGTTGGACGCGGAGGGTCAGCGGTTCGACGCAGCGAGGTCAGACGCGAGGGTGGGTCAGACGACGCGGTTGCAGGTTAGCACGGTGAGGTCAGACGCGCGAGGTCAGACGCGAGGGAGGTCAGACGACGCGAGGTCAGACGCGGCGAGGTCAGACGCGGAGGTCAGACGCACGAGGTCAGACCGCGAGGTCAGACGCACGCGAGGTTAGACGCGGCGAGCAGACCAGACGCGAGGTCAGACGCGCGCGAGGTCAGACGCACGAGGGTTAGACGCGCGAGGTCAGACGCGCGGAGGTTGACGCGAGAGGTTAGACGCGCGGTGGCCAGACGCAGACGGGTTGGACGCATGAGGTCAGACGCGGGGAGGTTAGACGCATGAGGTTAGACGCGCGAGGTTAGACGCGCGAGGTTAGACGACGCGAGGTTCAGACGCAGGTGAGGTTAGACGCAGGGTCAGACGCGCGCGAGGTTAGACGCGGGAGGTTAGACGCGCGGTTAGACGCGCTGAGGTTAGGACGGGGGGTCAGACGCGACGGTGCAGGTTAGACGCATGAGGTTAGACGCGCGAGGTTAGACGCGCAGAGGTCAGACGCGGCGAGGTCCAGACGCGGAGGGGTTAGACGACGCGAGGTTAGACGCGCGAGGTGGTTAGACGCGGTGAGGTTAGGACGCGAGGTTAGACGACGCGAGGGTCAGACGCGAGAGGTTGAGACGCGCAGGTTAGACGACGTTGAGACGTTAGAGGTTAGACGGTTGGGTCAGACGGCGGAGGTTAGACGCGGAGGAGGTTCAGACGCGAGAGGTTAGACGCGCGGAGGTTAGACGACGGAGGAGGGTTAGACGCGGAGGGTTAGACGCGGAGGAGGTTAGACGCAGCGCAGGTTAGACGCGCGAGGTCAGACGAACGCGAGAGGTTAGACGCGCGAGGTTAGACGCGGTTAGGTTGAGACGTTAGACGGCAGGTCGACGAGAGGTTAGACGCGGCGAGGTTAGACGACGCGAGGTTAGACGCGCGAGGTTTAGACGCGAGGTGGGGTAGACGCGAGAGGGTTCAGACGACGCGAGGTTAGACGCACGCAGGTTAGACGCAGGGTTAGACGCAGGTTGTCAGACGCAGGAGGTTAGACGCGCGAGGTTAGACGCGAGACGGCGAGGTTAGACGCGAGGTTAGACGCGGTGAGGTCAGGACGCGCGAGGTTAGACGCGGAGAGGTTAGACGCGACGGTTAGACGCGAGGTTAGACGCGGTGAGGTTAGACGCGCGGAGGTTAGACGCGCGAGGTTAGACGCGCGAGGTTCAGACGCAGAGGTTGAGGTTAGACGCGAGAGGTTAGACGCGCGCGAGGTTAGACGCGGTGAGGTCAGACGCGGACGCCGGTTGAGGACGAGGCGAGGCGGACAGACGCAGGCGGTTAGACGCACGCAGGTTCAGACGCGAGGTTCGACGCGAGGTCAGACGCGTGAGGTTAGACGGACGCAGGTGAGGTCAGACGGACGGTGAGGTCAGACGCGAGGGTGTCAGACGCGCGAGGTTAGACGCGGCGGGAGGTTAGACGCAGGGAGGGTTA
This sequence comes from Aristolochia fimbriata, assembly GCA_019845555.1. NCBI lineage: Eukaryota > Viridiplantae > Streptophyta > Magnoliopsida > Piperales > Aristolochiaceae > Aristolochia > Aristolochia fimbriata. The sequence goes on along the minus strand of CM034082.1, from coordinate 16,109,283 downwards.
GACGCGAGGTGAGGTTAGACGCACGAGGTTAGACGCGACGCGGTTACAGGCGAGGACGACGGTGGGTTGACGCGCGAGGTTTAGACGCGCGAGGGTTAGACGCGGAGAGGTAGACGCAGGAGGTGAGACGACGAGGTTAGACGCAGACGCGGTTAGACGCAGAGCGAGGTTAGACGCGGCGAGGTCAGGACGCAGACGGTCGACGCGCGAGAGGTTAGACGCGGAGTGTGACGAGGTGGACGAGGTTGGTGCAGGTTAGACGCGCGAGGTTAGACGCAGGACGACGCCAGGTCGAGGCGAGACGCAGGAGGTCAGACGCAGGTGTCCGACGCGACGCAGAGGTTAGACGCAGGAGGTTAGACGCGCGAGGTTAGACGCAGGTGAGGTTAGACGCGCGGAGGTTAGACGCGCGGAGGTTAGACGCGAGGCTAGACGGCGGGTTAGACGCGCGAGTTAGACGCGCGAGGGTTAGACGCGGCGCGCGGTTGGTGCGCAGGACGGTGGTTTAGACGCGGCGAGTTTAGACGCGACGAGGTTAGACGCGAGGTTAGACGCGCGCGAGGTCAGACGCGACGTTGGACGACGCGAGGTTAGACGCGGCGAGGTTAGACGCAGAGGTTAGACGCGAGGAGGTTAGACGCGAGAGGTTAGACGCGCGAGGTTAGACGCGGCGAGGTTAGACGCGGGGTGGACGACGCGAGGTTAGACGCGCGAGGTTAGACGCGCGAGGTTAGACGCGGCGGGGTTAGACGCGGCGAGGTTAGACGCGGCGAGGTTAGACGACGGCGAGGTTAGACGCGCGAGGTTAGACGCGTGAGAGGTTAGACGCGCGAGGTTAGACGCACGCGAGGTTAGACGCGGGAGGTTAGAGGTGAGGGTTAGACGCGCGGAGGTTAGACGCGGAGGTTAGACGCGCGGAGGTTAGACGCGCGCGAGGTTAGACGCAGGTAGACGCGTGACGCGCGGTTAGGACGCGGGAGGTTAGACGCACGCGAGGTTAGACGCGGAGAGGTTAGACGCGAGAGGTTAGACGCGCTGACGCGAGGTTAGACGCGGCGAGGTTAGACGCAGCGAGGTTAGACGCGGAGGTTAGACGAGGTGAGGTTAGGTGACGCGAGGTTAGACGCGGGAGGTTAGACGGTGAGGTTAGACGAGGTTAGACGCGGTGGTTGAGACGCGAGGTTAGACGTTTAGACGCGGCGAGGTTAGACGCGCGGGTTAGACGCGGCGAGGTTCAGACGTGCGAGGTTAGACGTGCGAGGTTAGACGTGCGAGGTTAGACGTGCGAGGTTAGACGTGCGAGGTTAGACGTGCGAGGTTAGACGTGGCGGGTTAGACGTGTGAGGTTAGACGTGCGAGGTTAGACGTGCGAGGTTAGACGTGCGAGGTTCAGACGCAGAGACGGCGTGCGAGGTTAGACGGTTGGTTAGACGCAGGAGGTTAGACGTGCGAGGTTAGACGTGCGAGGTTAGACGACGCGGAGGTTAGACGTGCGGTGACGTAGACGTGGGTAGACGTGCGAGGTTAGACGTGCGAGGTTAGACGTGCGAGGTTAGACGTGCGAGGTTAGACGTGCGAGGTTAGACGTGCGAGGTTAGACGTGTGAGGTTAGACGTGTGAGGTTAGACGTGTGAGGTTAGACGTGGTGAGGTTAGACGTGCGAGGTTAGACGTGCGAGGTTAGACGTGCGAGGTTAGACGTGCGAGGTTAGGAGTTAAACGTCACGAGAGTTAAACGTGTGAGAGTTAAACGTCACGAGTTAAACGTCACGAGTTAAACGTCTGAGGTTAAACGTCTGCGAGTTAAACGTCGAGAGTTAAACGTCACGAGTTAAACGTCACGAGTTAAACGTCACGAGTTAAACGTCTGAGTTAAACGTCTGAGTTAAACGTCACGAGTTAAACGTCACGAGTTAAACGTCACGAGTTAAACGTCTGAGTTAAACGTCGAGAGTTAAACGTCTGAAGTTAAACGTCAGTTAAACGTGTGAGTTAAACGTCGTGAGTTAAACGTCACGAGTTTAAACGTCTGAGTTAAACGTCTGAGTTAAACGTCACGAGTTAAACGTCGTGAGAGTAAACGTCTAAAGTTAAACGTCTGAGGTTAAAAACGTCTGAGGTTAAACGTCGTGAGAGTTAAACGTCGACGAGTTAAACGTCACGAGTTAAACGTCAACGAGTTAAACGTCAAAGTTAAACGTCACGAAACGTCACGAAATTTAAACGTCGTGAGAGTTAACGTCTGAGTTAAACGTCTGAGTTAAACGTCACGAAACGTTAAACGTCTGTGAGTTTAAACGTGTGAGTTAAACGTCGTGAGTTAAACGTCTGAGAGTTAAACGTCACGAGTTAAACGTCACGAGTTTAAACGTCACGAGTTAAACGTCACGAGTTAAACGTCACGAGTTAAACGTCACGAGTTAAACGTCTGAAGTTAAACGTCGTTAAACGTCTGAGAGTTAAACGTCTGAGTTAAACGTCTGAGTTAAACGTCTGAGTTAAACGTCACGAGTTAAACGTCACGAGGTTAAACGTCACGAGTTAAACGTCACGAGTTAAACGTCACGAGTTAAACGTCACGAGAGTTAAACGTCTGAGTTAAACGTCTGAGTTAAAACGTCACGAGTTAAACGTCTGAGTTAAACGTCTGCGAGTTAAACGTCACGAGGTTAAACGTCACGAGTTAAACGTCTGAGTTAAACGTCGCGAGTTAAACGTCTGAGTTAAACGTCGAGAGTTAAACGTCACGAAGTTAAACGTCTGAGAGTTAAACGTCTGAGTTAAACGTCTGAGATTAAACGTCTGAGTTAAACGTCACGAGTTAAACGTCTGAGTTAAACGTCTGAGTTAAACGTCTGAGGTTAAACGTCTGAGGTTAAACGTCTGAGGTTTAAACGTCAGAGCGTCGTGTGAGTTAAACGTCTGAGTTAAACGTCTGAGTTAAACGTCACTGAGAGTTAAACGTCTGAAGGTTAAACGTCACGAGTTAAAACGTCACGAAACGTCACGAGTTAAACGTCGAAAAAACGTTAAACGTCGTGAGTTAAACGTCTGAGTTTAAACGTCTGAGTTAAACGTCGTCGAGGTTAAACGTCACGAGTTAAACGTCACGAGTTAAACGTCTGAGTTAAACGTCTGAGTTAAACGTCTGAGTTAAACGTCACGAGGTTTAAACGTCGAGAGTTAAACGTCTGAGAGTTAAACGTCACGAGTTAAACGTCACGAGTTAAACGTCACGAGTTAAACGTCGAAGAGTTAAACGTCGTGTGAGTTTAAACGTCTGAGTTTAAACGTCACGAGTTAAACGTCGAGTTAAACGTCTTAAAAACGTGATTAAATTAAACGTTAAACGTCGAAGTTAAACGTCAAAGTTTAAACGTCACGAGTTAAACGTCAACGTTAAACGTCGTCACGAGTTAAACGTCGAGAGTTAAACGTCTGAGAGTTAAACGTCTGAGTTAAACGTCGTGAGATTAAACGTCTGAGTTAAACGTCGTGTGAGTTTAAACGTCTGAGTTAAACGTCTGAGTTAAACGTCTGAAGGTTAAACGTCTGAGTTAAACGTCGTGAGTTTAAACGTCGAGGTTAAACGTCACGAGAGTTAAACGTCTGAGGTTAAACGTCTGAGGTTAAACGTCACGAGTTAAACGTCACGAGTTAAACGTCACGAGTTTAAACGTCACGAGTTAAACGTCTGAGTTAAACGTCTGAGTTAAACGTCTGAGTTAAACGTCTGTCTCTGAGTTAAACGTCTGAGTTAAACGTCACGAGTTAAACGTCTGAGTTAAACGTCACGAGTTAAACGTCGTGAGTTAAACGTCTGAAGTTTAAACGTCTGAGAGTTAAACGTCACGAGTTTAAACGTCTGAGTTAAACGTCTGAGTTAAACGTCTGAAGTTAAACGTCTGAGGTTAAACGTCTGAGTTTAAAAACGTCAAACGAGTTAAACGTCTGAGTTAAACGTCTGAGTTTAAACGTCGTGAGAGTTAAACGTCTTAAACGTAAACGTCAAACGTCACGAGTTAAACGTCACGAGTTAAACGTCTGAGTTTAAACGTCACGAGGTTAAACGTCACGAGTTAAACGTCACGAGAGTTAAACGTCACGAGTTTAAACGTCTGAGTTAAACGTGTGAGTTAAACGTCACGAGTTAAACGTCAGAGTTAAACGTCTGAGTTAAACGTCTGAGTTAAACGTCACGAGTTTAAACGTCACGAGGTTAAACGTCACGAGTTAAACGTCGTGAGAGTTAAACGTCTGAGTTTAAACGTCGTGAGTTTAAACGTCTGAGTTAAACGTCTGAGTTAAACGTCACGAGTTAAACGTCTGCGAGGTTAAACGTCGAGTTAAACGTGAGTCGTCGAGTCTGAGTTTAAACGTCACGAGTTAAACGTCTGAGTTAAACGTCTGAGTTAAACGTCACGAGTTAAACGTCTGAGAGTTTAAACGTCGTTAAACGTCACGAGTTAAACGTCGAGAGTTAAACGTCACGAGTTAAACGTCACGAGTTAAACGTCGTGTGAGTTAAACGTCACGAGTTTAAACGTCGTGAGTTAAAAACGTCACGAGTTAACGTCACGACGTTAAACGTCTGAGATTAAACGTCTGAGTTTAAACGTCACGAGTTAAACGTCACGAGTTAAACGTCACGAGTTAAACGTCACGAGTTAAACGTCTGAGTTAAACGTCTGAGGTTAAACGTCTGTGAGAGTTAAACGTCACGAGTTAAACGTCACGAGTTAAACGTCGAGAGTTAAACGTCTGAGTTTAAACGTCTGAGTTAAACGTCGAGTTAAACGTCTGAGTTTAAACGTCACGAGGTTAAACGTCACGAGTTAAAACGTCTGAGTTAAACGTGTGAGAGTTAAACGTCTGAGGTAAAACGTCACGAGTTAAACGTCACGAGTTAAACGTCACGAGTTAAACGTCTGAGTTAAACGTCACGAGTTTAAACGTCACGAGTTAAACGTCACGAGTTAAACGTCTGAGGTTAAACGTCTGAGTTAAACGTCTGAGTTAAACGTCACGAGTTAAACGCGTGTGAAGAGTTAAACGTCTGAGTTAAACGTCTGAGTTAAACGTCACGAGTTAAACGTCACGAGTTAAACGTCTGAGTTAAACGTCTGAGTTAAACGTCACGAGTTAAACGTCGAGGTTATAAACGTCGAGGTTAAACGTGCGAGTTAAACGTCTGAGTTTACGTCAAACGAGTTAAACGTCTGAGTTAAACGTGTGAGAGTTAAACGTCACGAGTTAAACGTCTGAGGTTAAACGTCGTGTAAACGTTAAACGTCGTCACGAGGTTAAACGTCTGAGTTTAAACGTCACGAGTTAAACGTCGTGAGTTAAACGTCACGAGTTAAACGTCTGAGGTTTAAACGTCGTGAGTTAAACGTCTGAGTTAAACGTCGAGTTAAACGTCGAAACGTCGAGTTAAACGTCACGAGTTAAACGTCGTGAGTTTAAACGTCACGAGTTAAACGTCTGAGAGTTAAACGTGTGAGGAGTTAAACGTCTGAGTTAAACGTCGCGAAACGTGTGAGTTAAACGTCGACGTCGTGAGTTAAACGTCGTGAGGTTAAACGTCACGAGGTTAAACGTCTGAGGTTAAACGTCGTGAGTTAAACGTGTGAGAGTTAAACGTCTGTGAGTTAAACGTCACGAGTTAAACGTGTGAGTTAAACGTCGTCTGAGTTAAACGTCACGAAATTAAACGTCACGAGTTAAACGTCACGAGTTAAACGTGTGAGTTTAAACGTCTGAGAGTTAAACGTCGTGAGTTTAAAACGTCGAGTTAAACGTCTGAGTTAAACGTCTGAGTTAAACGTCTGAGTTAAACGTCGTGAGTTAAACGTCACGAGTTAAACGTCACGAGAGTTAAACGTCGTCGAGTTTAAACGTCACGAGGTTAAACGTCACGAGTTTAAACGTCACGAGTTAAACGTCTGAGGTTAAACGTTAAACGTCTGAAACGTTAAAAAGTTAAACGTCACGAGTTAAAAACGTGTGAGTTTAAACGTCACGAGAGTTAAACGTCGAGAGTTAAAACGTCTGAGTTAAACGTCATGAGTTTAAACGTCGTGAGTTAAACGTGCGAGGTTAAACGTCACGAGTTAAACGTCGTCTGTTAAACGTCTGAGTTAAACGTCTGAGTTAAACGTCTGAGTTAAACGTCTGAGTTAAACGTCTGAGAGTTAAACGTCACGAGGTTAAACGTCACGAGTTAAACGTCGTCGAGTTAAACGTCACGAGTTAAACGTCACGAGAAACGTCAAACGTCGTCAGTTTAAACGTCGTCGAGTTTAAACGTCTGAGTTAAACGTCGAGAGTTTAAACGTCTGTGAGTTAAACGTCTGAGTTAAACGTGCGAGAAATAAAACGTCAGAGTTAAACGTCAAAGTTAAACGTCAAAGTTTAAACGTGTGAGTTAAACGTCTGAGTTAAACGTCACGAGTTTAAACGTCGCGAGTTAAACGTCTGAGTTAAACGTCTGAGTTAAACGTTAGTTAAACGTCTGAGTTTAACGTCGTGAGAGTTAAACGTGTGAGTTTAAACGTGTGAGTTTAGGAACGTTGAACGTCGTCTGAGGTTAAACGTCACGAGTTTTAAACGTCACGAGGAGTTAAACGTCACGAGTTAAACGTCTGAAGGTTAAACGTCTGAGAGTTAAACGTCACGAGAGTTAAACGTCTGAGTTAAACGTCACGAGGTTAAACGTCTTAGAGTTTAAACGTCGCGAGTTAAACGTCGTGAGTTAAACGTCTGAGTTAAACGTCTGAGTTTAAACGTCACGAGTTAAACGTCACGAGTTAAACGTCACGAGTTAAAACGTGCGAGTTAAACGTCGTGAGTTAAACGTCACGAGTTAAACGTCACGAGTTAAACGTCTGAAGTTAAACGTCTGAGTTAAACGTCACGAGTTAAACGTCAGAGTTAAACGTCGAGTTAAAAAACGTCGAGAGTTAAACGTCACGAGTTAAACGTCTGAGAGTTAAACGTCTGAGTTAAACGTCGTGAGTTTAACGTCTGAGTTTAAACGCTGAGTTAAACGTCACGTCTGAGTTAAACGTCTGAGTTTAAACGTCGTGAGGTTTAAACGTCTGAGTTTAAACGTGTGAGTTTAAACGTGTGAGGTTAAACGTCGTGAGTTAAACGTCACGAGTTAAACGTCACGAGTTAAACGTCACGAGTTAAACGTCTGAGAGTTAAACGTCTGAGTTTAAACGTCACGAGTTAAACGTCACGAGTTTAAACGTCAACGTCTTTAAAAACGTCACGAGTTAAACGTCTGAGAGTTAAACGTCTGAGAGTTAAACGTCTGAGTTTAAACGTCTGAGTTAAACGTCACGAGTTTAAACGTCACGAGTTAAACGTCACGAGTTAAACGTCTGAGAGTTAAACGTCGTGAGTTTAAACGTCTGAGTTAAACGTCTGAGTTAAACGTCACGAGTTAAACGTCTGAGTTAAACGTCTGAGTTAAACGTCACGAGTTTAAACGTCGCGAGTTAAACGTCGAGAGTTAAACGTCACGAGTTAAACGTCGAGATTAAACGTCTGAGTTAAACGTCTGAGTTTAAACGTCTGAGTTTAAACGTCTGAGTTAAACGTCTGAAGTTAAACGTTAAACGTCGTCTGAGAGTTAAACGTCTGAGTTAAACGTCTGAGTTTAAACGTCTGAGTTAAACGTCACGAGTTAAACGTCACGAGTTAAACGTCACGAGTTAAACGTCACGAGTTAAACGTCTGAGTTTAAACGTCGTCTGTTTAAACGTCTGTGAGTTAAACGTCGTGAGTTAAACGTCTGAAGTTAAACGTCTGAGTTAAACGTCAAGTTAAACGTCTGAGTTTAAACGTCTGAGTTAAACGTCAGTGTTCGACGTAAAAACGTCAAGTTAAACGTCACGAGTTAAACGTCACGAGTTAAACGTCGAGTTTAAACGTCAAGAGTTAAACGTCACGAGTTAAACGTCTGAAGTTTAAACGTCTGAGTTAAACGTGTGAGTTAAACGTCACGAGTTAAACGTGAGAGTTAAACGTCACGAGTTAAACGTCGTCGAGGTTAAACGTCACGAGGTTAAAACGTCACGAGTTAAACGTCGTGAGTTAAACGTCTGAGTTTAAACGTCTAAAGTTAAACGTCACGTCGAGTTAAACGTCACGAGTTACGTCTGAGTCGTCGTCTGAAGTTAAACGTCTGAAAGTTAAACGTCACGAAATTTAAACGTCTCGAGTTAAACGTCACGAGTTAAACGTCTGAGAGTTAAACGTCACGAGTTAAAACGTCTGAGAGTTAAACGTCACGAGTTAAACGTCACGAGTTAAACGTCTGAGTTAAACGTCGTGAGAGTTAAACGTCGAGAGTTAAACGTCACGAGTTTAAACGTCTGAGTTAAACGTCACGAGTTAAAACGTCTGAGTTAAACGTCGTGAGAGTTAAACGTCTGAGTTAAACGTCGCGAGTTAAACGTCTGTGAGTTAAACGTCGTGAGAGTTAAACGTCAAGAGTTAAACGTCACGAGTTAAACGTCACGAGTTAAACGTCACGAGTTAAACGTCGAGTTAAACGTCGTGAGTTAAACGTCGTGAGTTAAACGTCACGAGGTTAAACGTCACGAGTTTAACGTCTGAGAGTTAAACGTCTGAGTTAGGCGTCGTGACGTTAAACGTCTGAAAGGTTAAACGTGCGAGGTTAAACGTCGTCGTTAAACGTCACGAGTTAAACGTCACGAGTTAAACGTCACGAGTTTAACGTCTGAAGTTTTAAGGCGTCACGAGTTAAACGTCTGAGTTAAACGTCTGAGTTAAACGTCTGAGTTAAACGTCTGAGTTTAAACGTCTGAGTTAAACGTCTGAGAGTTAAACGTCACGAGTTTAAACGTCTGAGTTAAACGTCGTGAGAGTTAAACGTCTGAGTTAAACGTCACGAGTTAAACGTCTGAGTTAAACGTCTGAGTTAAACGTCACGAGTTTAAACGTCACGAGTTAAACGTCACGAGTTAAACGTCTGAGTTAAACGTCTGAGTTAAACGTCTGAGTTTAAACGTCACGAGTTTAAACGTCACGAGTTTAAACGTCTGAGTTAAAACGTCGTGAGAGTTAAACGTCTGAGTTAAACGTCGCGAGTTAAACGTCGTGTTAAAAACGTCGAGTTAAACGTCACAGAGTTAAACGTCTAAAGTTTAAACGTGTGAAGTTAAAACGTCACGAGTTAAACGTCTGAAGTTAAAAACGTCTGAGTTAAACGTCTGAGTTAAACGTCACGAGTTAAACGTCACGAAGTTAAACGTCGTCGAGAGTTAAACGTCAAAAGTTAAACGTCTGAGTTTAAACGTCTGAGTTAAACGTCTGAGTTAAACGTCTGAGGTTAAACGTCTGAGAGTTAAACGTCTGAGAGTTAAACGTCTGAGAGTTAAACGTCGTGAGTTTAAACGTCTGAGAGTTAAACGTCACGAGTTTAAACGTCACGAGTTAAACGTCGAGAGTTAAACGTCTGAGTTAAAACGTCACGAGTTTAAACGTCACGAGTTAAACGTCACGAAGAGTTAAACGTCACGAGTTAAACGTCTTAAACGTCTGAGATTTAAACGTCTGAGTTTAAACGTCTGAGTTAAACGTCTGAGTTTAAACGTCACGAGTTTAAACGTCTGAGTTAAACGTCACGAGTTAAACGTCACGAGTTAAACGTTGAGATTAAACGTCACGAGGTTAAACGTCGTGGGTTAAACGTCACGAGTTAAACGTCTGAGTTAAACGTCTTTAAACGTTAAACGTCGTCGAGAGTTAAACGTCTGAGAGTTAAACGTCACGAGAGTTAAACGTCTGAGTTAAACGTCTGAGTTAAACGTCTGAGTTTAAACGTCTGTGAGTTTAAACGTCTGAGTTAAACGTCGAGAGTTAACGTCTGAGTTAAACGTCTGAGAGTTAAACGTCACGAGTTTAAACGTCTGAGTTTAAACGTCTGAGATTAAACGTCACGAGTTAAACGTCTGAGAATTAAACGTCTGAAGTTAAACAACGTCTGAGTTAAAACGTCACGAGGTTAAACGTCTGAGAGTTAAACGTCACGAGTTAAACGTCTGAGTTTAAACGTCTGAGTTAAACGTCTGCGAGTTAAACGTCTGAGAGTTTAAACGTCACGAGTTTAACGTCTGAGTTTAAACGTCTGAGTTAAACGTCACGTGTTAAACGTCTGAAGTTAAACGTCACGAGTTAAACGTCGTGAGGTTAAACGTCACGAGTTAAACGTCACGAGAGTTAAACGTCTGAGTTAAACGTCACGAGTTAAACGTCTGAGAGTTTAAACGTCGAGTTAAACGTCGAGTTAAATTAAACGTCACGAGTTAAACGTCACGAGTTAAACGTCGAGAGTTAAACGTCACGAGTTAAACGTCGTGAGTTAAACGTCTGAGTTAAACGTCACGAGTTAAACGTCACGAGTTTAAACGTCACGAGTTAAACGTCTGAGTTAAACGTCTGAGAGTTAAACGTCTGCGAGTTAAACGTCTGAGTTAAACGTCTGAGTTAAACGTCGTGAGTTTAAACGTCTGAGTTAAACGTCTGAGTTAAACGTCTGTGAGTTAAACGTCACGAAGTTAAACGTCACGAGTTAAACGTCACGAGTTAAACGTCAATCGAGTTAAACGTCTGAGAGGTTAAACGTCAAAGGTTAAACGTCACGAGTTAAACGTCACGAGGTTAAACGTCACGAGTTAAACGTGTGAGTTAAACGTCTGAGTTAAAACGTCTGTTAAACGTCAACGTCTGAGAGTTAAACGTCACGAGTTTAAACGTCACGAGTTAAACGTCACGAGTTAAAAACGTCTGAGTTAAACGTCACGAGTTTAAACGTCAACGAGTTTAAACGTCACGAGTTAAACGTCACGAGTTAAACGTCTGAGAGTTAAACGTCACGAGTTAAACGTCTGAGAGTTAAACGTCACGAGTTAAACGTCACGAGTTAAACGTCACGAGAGTTAAACGTCGCGAGTTAAACGTCTGAGTTAAACGTCGTGAGTTAAACGTCTGAGTTAAACGTGTGAGTTTAAACGTCGTGAGAGTTAAAACGTTAAACGTCGTCGAAAATTAAACGTCACGAGTTAAACGTCACGAGTTAAACGTCACGAGTTAAAACGTCGTGAGAGGTTAAACGTCGTGAAGGTTAAACGTCACGAGTTAAACGTCACGAGTTAAACGTCACGAGTTTAAACGTCACGAGTTAAAACGCGTCACGAGTTAAACGTCGAAAGTTAAACGTCTGAGTTTAAACGTGTGAGGTTAAACGTCTGAGAGTTAAACGTCGCGAGTTAAACGTCTGAGTTTAAACGTCACGAGTTAAACGTCTGAGTTTACGTCGTGAGGTTAAACGTCTGAGTTAAACGTCACGAGTTAAACGTCTGAGTTTAAACGTCACGAGTTAAACGTCGTGAGAGTTAAACGTCGTGAGTTAAACGTCTGAGAGTTAAACGTCAGAGTTAAACGTCTGAAGTTAAACGTCACGAGTTAAACGTCTGAGTTAAACGTCGTGAGTTAAACGTCACGAGTTAAACGTCACGTTAGTTAAACGTCACGAGTTAAACGTCACGAGTTTAAACGTCTGAGGTTAAACGTCTGAGAGGTTAAACGTCTGAGTTAAACGTGTGAGTTAAACGTCACGAGTTTAAACGTCACGAGAGTTAAAAACGTCGTGTGAGTTAAACGTCACGAGGTTAAACGTCGTGAAAACGTTAAACGTCGTGAAAGTTAAACGTCGTGAGTTAAACGTCACGAGTTTAAACGTCTGAGTTAAACGTTAAACGTCTGTTAAACGTCACGAGTTAAACGTCTGTGAGTTTAAAACGTCTGAGTTAAACGTGTAAGTTTGAGTTAAACGTCTGAGTTAAAACGTCTGAGAGTTAAACGTCGTGAGGTTAAACGTCGAGTTAAACGTCACGAGTAAACGTCACGAGGTTAAACGTCACGAGTTAAACGTCACGAGTTTAAACGTCTGAGTTAAACGTTAAACGTCTGAGAGTTTAAACGTCACGAGTTAAACGTCTGAAGTTAAACGTTAAAACGTCGTGAGAGTTAAACGTCTGAGTTAAACGTCGAGTTAAACGTCGTGAGTTAAACGTCACGAGTTTAAACGTCGTGAGTTAAACGTCACGTGAGTTAAACGTCTGAGAGTTAAACGTCTGAGGTAAACGTCTGAGGTTAAACGTCTGAGTTTAACGTCGAGAACGTTAAACGTCGTCGTTGTTAAACGTCGTGAGAGTTTAAACGTGTCACGAGTTAAACGTCGTGAGTTAAACGTCTGAGTTAAACGTTAAACGTCTGAGTTAAACGTGTGAAACGTAAACGTCGTGAGAGTTAAACGTCTGAAGTTAAACGTCTGAGTTAAAACGTACGAGTTTAAACGTCTGAGAGTTAAACGTCACGAGTTAAACGTCACGAGTTAAACGTCAAAGTTAAACGTCAAACGTCAAACGTCACGAGTTAAACGTCTGAGTTAAACGTCTGAGTTAAACGTCTGAGTTTAAACGTCACGAGTTAAACGTCTGAGGTTTAAACGTCTGAGTTAAACGTCTGAGTTAAACGTCGAGAGTTAAACGTCGCGAGGTTAAACGTCACGAGTTAAACGTCTGAGTTAAACGTCGAGTTAAACGTCACGAGTTTAGGCGTCTGAGTTAAACGTCACGAGGTTAAACGTCAAACGAGTTAAACGTCACGAGTTAAACGTCACGAGAGTTAAACGTCTGAGTTAAACGTCTGAGTTTAAACGTCTGAGTAAACGTGTGAGTTAAAACGTCTGAGAGTTAAACGTCTGAGTTTAAACGTCTGAGTTAAACGTCTGAGAGTTAAACGTCTGAGGTTAAAACGTCACGAGTTAAACGTCACGAGTTAAACGTCTGAGTTAAACGTCTGAGTTAAACGTCTGAGTTAAACGTCTGAAGATTAAACGTCTGAGAGTTAAACGTCTGAAGTTAAACGTCACGAGTTAAACGTCGTCTTAAACGTTAAACGTCAAGTTAAACGTAAACGTCTGAGTTTAAACGTCTTGAGTTAAACGTCGTCAGGAGTTAAACGTCAAGAGTTAAACGTCGAACGTTAAACGTCTGGTTAAACGTCTGAGTTTAAACGTCTGAGTTAAAACGTCGTGAGTTAAACGTCTGAGTTAAACGTCGTGAGTTAAACGTCTGAGTTAAACGTCACGAGTTAAACGTCACGAGTTAAACGTCTGAGTTAAACGTCTGAGAGTTAAACGTCGTGAGTTAAACGTCTGAGTTAAACGTCTGAAATTAAACGTCAAACGTCACGAGTTTAACGTCACGAGTTAAACGTCACGAGTTAAACGTCACGAGATTTAAACGTCACGAGGTTAAACGTCGTGAGTTAAACGTCTGAGTTAAACGTCACGAGTTAAACGTCTGAGTTAAACGTCACGTCTTAAACGTCTAAACGTCGTCTGAGTTAAAACGTCTGAGTTTAAACGTCACGAGTTAAACGTCACGAGTTAAACGTCTGAGTTAAACGTCACGTGAGTTAAACGTCTGTGAGTTAAACGTCTGAGTTTAAACGTCTGAGTTTAAACGTCGTGAAACGTTAAACGTCGTGAGTTTAAACGTCTGAGTTTAAACGTCACGAGTTAAACGTCACGAGTTTAAACGTCACGAGTTAAACGTCACGAGTTAAAAAAACGTGTTAGTTAAACGTCTGAGGTTAAACGTCACGAGTTAAACGTCACGAGTTAAACGTCACGAGTTAAACGTCACGAGTTAAACGTCACGAGTTAAACGTCTGAGTTAAACGTCACGAGTTAAACGTCACGAGTTAAACGTCTGAGTTAAACGTCGTGAAAGTTAAACGTCACGAGGAGTTAACGTCAAAGTTTAAACGTGAGAGTTAAAACGTCACGAGTTTAAACGTCACGAGTTAAACGTCTGAGTTAAACGTCACGAGTTAAACGTCTGTGAGTTAAACGTCACGAGTTAAACGTCTGAGAGTTAAACGTCACGAAACGTAAAACGTCGTGTGGGTTAAACGTCTGAGTTAAACGTCTGAGTTTAAACGTCTGAGGTTAAAACGTCTGAGTTTAAACGTCGTCGAGTTAAACGTCGTGAGTTAAACGTCTGAGTTAAACGTCACGAGTTAAACGTCTGAAGTTAAACGTCTGAGTTAAACGTCTGAGTTAAACGTCACGAGTTTAAAAACGTCATGAGAGTTAAACGTCGAGTTAAACGTTAAACGTCACGAGAGTTAAACGTCACGAGTTAAACGTCTGAGTTAAACGTCACGAGTTAAACGTCGAGTTAAACGTCACGAGTTAAACGTCTGAGAGTTAAACGTCACGAGTTAAACGTCACGAGTTTAAACGTCACGAGTTTAAACGTCTGAGAGTTAAACGTCACGAGTTTAAACGTCACGAGTTTAACGTCGAGGTTAAACGTGTGAGTTAAACGTGTCTGAGTTAAACGTCTGAGTTAAACGTCTGAAGTTAAACGTCAACGAGTTAAACGTCTGAGTTAAACGTCGTGAGTTAAACGTCGTGAGTTTAAAACGTGAGAGTTAAACGTCTGAGTTTAAACGTCACGAGTTAAACGTCTGAAGTTAAACGTCACGAGTTAAACGTCAACGTTAAACGTCAAGAGTTAAACGTCACGAGTTAAACGTCACGTTTAAACGTCAGAGTTTAAACGTCGTGAGTTTAAACGTCTGAGTTTAAACGTCTGAGTTAAACGTCGAGGAGTTAAACGTCTGAGTTAAACGTCGTGAGTTAAACGTCTGAGTTTAAACGTCTGAGTTAAACGTCTGCGAGTTAAACGTCACGAGGTTAAACGTCACGAGTTAAACGTCTCAAAGTTAAACGTCGTGAGTTTAAACGTCTGAAGTTAAACGTCTGAGTTAAACGTCTGAGGTTAAACGTCACGAGGTTTAACGTCGTGAGTTAAACGTCTGAGTTAAACGTCTGAGTTAAACGTCTGAGTTAAACGTCTGAGTTAAACGTCTGAGTTAAACGTCACGAGGTTAAACGTCACGAGTTTAAACGTCTGAGTTAAACGTCACGAGTTAAACGTCACGAGTTAAACGTCACGAGTTAAACGTCGTTAAAAACGTGAAAGTTAAACGTCTGAGTTAAAAACGTCTGAGTTAAACGTCTGAGTTAAACGTCACGAGAGTTTAAACGTCACGAGTTAAACGTCTGAGAGTTAAACGTCACGAGTTTAAACGTCTGAGGTTAAACGTCACGAGGTTAAACGTCGTGAGGTTAAACGTCTGAGTTAAACGTCTGAGTTAAACGTCGTGTGAGGTTAAACGTCTGAGTTAAACGTCTGAGGTTAAACGTCGAGAGTTAAACGTCTGAAGTTAAACGTCGTGAGAACGTAAACGTTACGTCGTCGTGAGTTAAACGTCTGAGAGTTAAACGTCTGAGTTAAACGTCACGAGTTAAACGTCTGACGAGTTAAACGTCGTGAGAGTTAAACGTCTGAGTTAAACGTCTGAGTTAAACGTCACGAGTTAAAACGTCAACGTCAACGTCGAGTTAAACGTGTGAGGTTAAACGTCTGAGTTAAACGTCACGAGGTTTTAAACACGAGTTTAAACGTCTGAGTTAAACGTCTGAGTTAAACGTCGAGTTAAGTTAAACGTCAAAGTTAAACGTCGAGTTAAACGTCGTGAGTAAACGTCTGAGTTAAACGTCTGAGTTAAACGTCACGAGTTAAAACGTCTGAGTTAAACGTCGTTAAACGTCGAGTTAAACGTCTGAGAGTTAAACGTCACGAGTTAAACGTCACGAGTTAAACGTCACGAGTTAAACGTCACGAGTTAAACGTCTGAGTTAAACGTCTGAGTTAAACGTCTGAGAGTTAAACGTCACGAGTTAAACGTCGAAGGTTAAACGTCACGAGTTAAAACGTCACGAGTTAAACGTCACGAGTTAAACGTCACGAGTTTAAACGTCTGAGTTAAACGTCACGAGTTAAACGTCTGAGTTAAACGTCGTGAGTTTTAAACGTCACGAGTTAAACGTCACGAAGTTTAAACGTCTGAGGTTAAACGTCTGAGTTAAACGTCGAGAGTTAAACGGCGTCACGAGTTAAACGTCTGAGTTAAACGTCGAGAGTTAAACGTCGTGAGAGTTAAACGTCTGAGTTAAACGTCACGAGGTTAAAACGTCACGAAACGTCGTCAAGAGTTAAACGTCGTGAGTTAAACGTCTGAGAGTTAAACGTCTGAGTTAAAAACGTCTGAGTTTAAACGTCTGAGTTAAACGTCTGAGGATTAAACGTCTGAGGTTAAACGTCAGAGTTAAACGTCGTCGAGTTAAACGTCTGAGTTAAACGTCTGAGTTTAAACGTCTGAACGTTAAACGTCGTCGAGAGTTAAACGTCGAGAGTTTAAACGTCACGAGTTAAAAACGTCGTGAGTTAAACGTCACGAGTTAAACGTCACGAGTTAAACGTTAAACGTCGAGAGTTTAAACGTCTGAGTTAAACGTCTGAGTTAAACGTCTGATTAAACGTCAAGTTAAACGTCTGAGTTAAACGTCTGAGTTAAACGTCACGAGTTTAAACGTCGTGAGTTAAACGTCGTCGCGAGGTTAAACGTCTGAGTTAAACGTCGTGTGAGTTAAACGTCACGAGTTAAACGTCACGAGTTAAAGTTAAACGTCGCGAGTTTAAACGTCACGAGTTTAAACGTCGAGTTTAAACGTCAGAGTTAAACGTCACGAGTTAAAACGTCGTGTGAGTTAAACGTGTGAGGTTAAACGTCACGAGTTAAACGTCGTCACGAGTTAAACGTCTGAGTTAAACGTCTGAGTTAAACGTCTGAGTTAAACGTCTGAGGATTTAAACGTCACGAGTTAAACGTCTGAGTTAAACGTCTGAGAGTTAAACGTGAGAGTTTAAACGTCTGAGGTTAAACGTCTGAGTTTAAACGTCTGAGTTAAACGTCACGAGTTAAACGTCTGAAGTTAAACGTCACGAGTTAAACGTCTGAGTTAAACGTCACGAGTTAAACGTCACGAGTTAAACGTCACGAGTTAAAACGTCGAGTTTAAAACGTCGCGAGTTAAACGTCTGAGTTAAACGTCTGAGTTAAACGTCACGAGTTAAACGTCGCGTCACGTCACGAGTTAAAACGTCTGTGAGTTAAACGTCGTGAGAGTTAAACGTCACGAGTTTAAACGTCACGAGTTAAACGTCTGAGAGGATTAAACGTCGTGAGTTAAACGTCTGAGTTAAACGTCGAGAGTTAAACGTCGTTAAACGTTAAACGTCGTCAGTTAAACGTCACGAGATTAAACGTCTGAGTTAAACGTCTGAGTTAAAAACGTCTGAGGTTAAACGTCGAGAGTTAAAAACGTCGAGTTAAACGTCACGAGTTTAACGTCTGAGAGTTAAACGTCGCGAGTTTAAACGTCGTGAGAGTTAAACGTGCGAGTTAAACGTCACGAGTTAAACGTCACGAGTTAAACGTCACGAGTTTAACGTCTGAGTTAAACGTCTGAGAGTTAAACGTCTCTGAGTTAAACGTCACGAGTTAAAACGTCACGAGTTAAACGTCTGAGTTAAACGTCTGAGTTAAACGTCTGAGTTTAAACGTCGAGTTAAACGTCACGAGTTAAACGTCACGAAGTTAAACGTCTGAGTTTAAACGTCTGAGAGTTAAACGTCTGAGAGTTAAACGTCGTGAGAGTTAAACGTCACGTGCGTTAAACGTCTGAAATTAAATTTAAACGTTAAACGTTAGTTAAACGTGTGAAAATTAAACGTCACGAGTTTAAACGTCGTGTTAAAACGTCTGTCGTCTGAGTTAAACGTCACGAGTTAAACGTCACGAGTTTAAACGTCACGAGTTTAAACGTCACGAGTTTAAACGTCGAGAGTTAAACGTCACGAGGTTAAACGTCTGAGAGAGTTAAACGTCTGAGTTAAACGTCTGAGTTAAACGTCTGAGTTAAACGTCTGAGTTTAAACGTCGCGAGTTAAACGTCGTCACGAAACGTCGAGTTAAACGTCTGTGAGTTAAACGTCACGAGTTTAAACGTCTGAGAGTTAAACGTCTGAGTTAAACGTCGTGAGAGTTAAACGTCTGAGTTAAACGTCACGAGTTAAACGTCACGAGTTAAACGTCTGAGTTAAACGTAAAAAAACACGAGTTAAACGTCTGAGTTAAACGTCTGAGGTTAAACGTCACGAGTTAAACGTCTGTGAGTTTAAACGTCGTGAGAGTTTAACGTCTGAGTTAAACGTCGTGAGTTTAAACGTCGTGAGTTAAACGTCTGAGAGTTAAAACGTCTGAGAGTTAAACGTCTGAGGATTAAACGTCACGAGTTAAACGTCTGAGTTAAACGTCACGAGGTTAAACGTCGTGAGTTAAACGTCACGAGTTAAACGTCACGAAACGTAAAGTTAAACGTCTGAAGTTAAACGTCTGAGTTAAACGTCTGAGTTAAACGTCTGAGTTAAACGTCACGAGTTTAAACGTCACGAGTTAAACGTCACGAGTTAAACGTCTGAGTTAAAAACGTCTGAGTTAAACGTCTGAGAGTTAAACGTCTGAGTTAAACGTCACGAGTTAAACGTCGTGAGTTAAACGTCACGAGTTAAACGTCGTGAGTTAAACGTCTGAGGTTAAACGTCACGAGTTAAACGTCACGAGTTAAACGTCTGTCAACGTCTGAACGTAAACGTCACGAGTTAAACGTCAAAAGTTAAACGTCAAACGTCGAGTTAAACGTCACGAGTTAAACGTCACGAGTTAAAACGTCGAAGAGTTAAACGTCGAGGATTAAACGTGTGAGTTAAACGTCTGAGTTAAACGTCACGTCTCACGAGTTAAACGTCACGAGAGTTAAACGTCACGAGGTTAAACGTCACGAGTTAAACGTCTGAGTTAAACGTCTGAGTTTAAACGTGTTAAACGTCACGAGTTAAACGTCGTGTGAGTTAAAACGTCTGAGAGTTAAACGTCTGAGTTAAACGTCTGAGTTAAACGTCTGAGAATTAAACGTCTGAGTTAAACGTCTGAGTTAAACGTGGAGAGTTAAACGTCACGTTTAAACGTCACGAGTTTAAACGTCACGAGTTTAAACGTCGTGAGTTAAACGTCTGAGTTAAACGTCACGAGTTTAAACGTCTGAGAGTTAAACGTCTGAGGTTAAACGTCTGAGTTTAAACGTCACGAGTTTAAACGTCACGAGTTAAACGTCTGAGTTAAAACGTCTGAGTTAAACGTCACGAGTTAAACGTCGTTAAACGTCTGAGTTAAACGTCTGAGTTAAACGTCAAAAAGTTTAAACGTCTGAGTTAAACGTGTTAAACGTCTGAGAGTTAAACGTCACGAGTTAAACGTCGAGTTAAACGTCACGAGTTAAACGTAAACGTCGAGAGTTAAACGTCTGAAAAACGTTAAACGTCTGAGTTAAACGTCTGAGTTAAACGTCTGAGTTAAACGTCTGAGTTAAACGTCACGAGGTTAAACGTCTGAGTTTAAACGTCTGAGTTAAACGTCTGAGTTAAACGTCTGAGTTAAACGTCACGAGTTAAACGTCTGAGTTAAACGTCACGAGTTAAACGTCACGAGTTAAACGTCTGAGTTAAACGTCACGAGTTAAACGTCAAGTTAAACGTCTGAGAGTTAAACGTCTGAGAGTTAAACGTTAAACGTCACGTTAAACGTCTGAGTTAAACGTCACGAGTTAAACGTCACGAGTTAAACGTCACGAGTTAAACGTCTGCGAGTTAAACGTCACGAGAGTTAAACGTCACGAGTTAAAC
>CM034082.1:16009455-16089511 GCA_019845555.1 Aristolochia fimbriata | reverse complement strand
TTCCTTGTTTCATGTTGGTTTTGTTTCTTATTTTCATCTGTCCATCAGCAATTGTGTAGCGAAGATTCTAAGATGGACAATGCAAATCGCTCATCTTTTCTTTCAAATCGCCGAGCTAAGCTCTACAAAGATATGTTCGCCATAAATTTATTCGGGTAAAACATGAACTCGAAAAGATACATCTTCCATTTCTTAAGTAACCATTTTTGCTCTTTAACTGGGCTATTGTCTTCTAATCGTGTTTAATTTATTGATATTAAAAAATTACATGTGAAAATTTAAACTATGATAATTGATATAAATATTAATCACTAAAACACAATTGTAGCGAAAAATGGACCCAAACAAGAAACCCCGGTCCAGGATCTAATCAATCCCATTCGCCTGATAATAAAAATGGGGTTAGAAATATATTTTGCTTCCACCATTGGTCATTGAACTCCATTTAGTCAAAATCTACCCAGATATTTAACTTTTTTCACAAAATGAGAACTTCCCCACAATATATTTATATTATAATTATTATTTTTATTTTTATTTTTTTTCTTGATTTTTGGTTATTTCTTTTGACCGAGCTACCTATTTTATAGAAACCGGGTTAGTGTGACCCAAGTCGGGAGCGACTCAAGTAGGATATTCGTATCTCCGAGTTGGTACGGAGTTCGTGATAGCACAGCCCTGGTTCGGTGGTCGTCTACCGTAATTTGGGACGGTCCATTACTGTCTGTGTTCAATCGTGACCTTTGTCTTTGCTTTGCCTTCACAAGAAAGGCGATCTCCTTGAAAACCTAACGCTAGCGTGCCTTCTGCCAACACCGTCTCCTCGTACAACGTTTCAGCTTCTTCCCAGAAGAATAATTTCAAGAGGACGAGCGGAGGATCATTTTCGTGTGGTGGGAATTTCAAGCTTCATATAGATTCTAGTAATATTGGCGGGATTGAGCAGTCAAAGATACTCACGAAGGACGTTGTCACCATATTGGGTGAAGGCATCTCCCTGGTGCTATCTCGATGGACTGCTCTTCAGATGGCAATAAAATTTGAATGGGGTGGGAGGGATTCTCGCATGAAGTGTGGTCAGCTCACCGGTGACATTCTCAGCTGGTTTGCGCAGACCAAAGGTTTTTTATGTGCAAATTCAGAACCTTAATGTTGATAGCAACTAGGTTGTTGCCATTGTTGCATTCGCAGAGACCCAATATATCGATGGCTTAGAGAATATTCTGGACGAATGCAATTTACTATCTTTCAATGCAGAAATAGAAGATGGCACTGTAGAAGAGGTATCAATTTTGTTTTCGGATTTTTTATTTTACTCACTTCCTTGTTTCATGTTGGTTTTTTTTCTTATTTTCTTTTGTCCATCAGCAAATGTGTAGTGAAAATTCTGAGCTATACAGTACAAATCGCTCATCTTTTCTTTCAAATCGCCGAGCTAAGCTCTACAAAGATATGTTCGCCATAAATTTATTGGGGTAAAGCATGAACTCGAAAAGATACATCGTCCATTTCTTATGTAACCATATCTACTCCTTAACTGGGCTATTGTATTCTAATCGTGTTTAATTTATTGATATCAAGAAATTACATGTGAAAATTTAAACTATGATAATTGATATAAATATTAATCACTAATACACAATTGTATAGAAAAATGGACCTAAACAAGTGACCTTGGTCCAGGATCTAATCAAGCCCATACACATCAAAATAAAAATAGGGTTAGAAATATATTTTGCTTCTGACATTGGTCCTTGAAGTCCATTTAATCAAAATCGGCCTAGATATATAACTTTTTTCACAAAAAGTGAACTTGCCCACGAAATTTTTATTTTATTTTATTATTTTTTTTTGCTAGATTTTTTTATTTTCTTTTGACCGAAAGCAACCTGTTTTCCGAACCGGGTTAGAGTGACCCACGGGAGCGACTCAAGTAGGATTTTCGTATGGCCGAGATGATTCGGAGTTCTTGTTCGCGTAGCCTTGGTTCGGTGGTCGTATGCCCTAATTATTTGCATTGTCCATTACAAACTGTATTCAATCGTGACCTTTCCCTTTGTTTTGCCTTTCGCAAGAAAGACGATCTCCTTGAAAACCAAATGCTAGCGTGCCTTCTGTCAACACCGTCTCCTCAAACTGCATTTGAGCTTCTTCCCGTAAGATTAATTTCAAGAGGACGAAATGAGGATCGTTATCGTCGCGGTGGGAATTTCAAGTTTCATATGGATTCTAGTAACATTGGCGGGATTGTGGAATCAAAGATACTCACGAAGAAGAAGGCTGTCACCAAATTGGGTGAAGGCATCTCCCTAGTGCTATCTCGATGGACTGCTCTTAGGACGGCTATAGACTTTGAATGGGCGACAGGGGATTCTCGCGATGAAGTCTGATCAGCTTGATTCTGACATTCTCAGCTAGTTTGCACAGGCCAAAGGTACTATCTTACTGGATTCCGTTGTTTTTATGTGCAAATTCTAAACCTTAAAGTTGAAGCAACTAGGTTGTTGCCATTGTTGCATTCTTGAGGGACCCATTATATATCGATGACTTAGAGAATATTCAGGGACGAATGCTAATACAGTCTTTCAAAGCAAAAAATAGAAGATGGCAGTGTAGAAGAGGTATCAGTTTTCTTTTTGGATTTTGTCTTTTACTCACTTCCTTGTTTCATGTTGGTTTTGTTTCTTATTTTCTTCTGTTCATCAGCAATTGTGTAGTGAAAATTCTGAGATGGACACTGCAAATCGCTCATCTTTTTCTTTCAAATCGCTGAGCTAAGCTCTTCAAAGATATGTTAAGCCAAAAATTTATTGGGGACAACATTAACTTCGAAAGGATACATCTTCCAATTCTTAAGTAACCATATCTGCTCCTTAATTGGGCTATTGTCTTCTTATCGTGTTTAATTTATTGATATTAAAAAATTACAGGTAAAAATTTAAACTATGATAATTGATATAAATATTAATCACTAATACACAATTGTATAGAAAAATGGACCTAAACAAGTGACCCCGGTCCGGGATCAAACCATGCCCATACACCTCATATTAAAAATAGGGTTAGAAATATATTTTGCTTCCGCGATTGGTCCTTGAAGTCCATTTAATCAAAATCGCCCCAGATATTTAACTTTTTCAACAAAATGTGAACTTCCCCATGATATTTTTTTTTTATTTGATTTTATTATATATATATAAATATATATATTTCTTGGAGTTTTTGTAATTTCTTTTGACCGGGCTACCTATTTTCTACAACCCGAGTCAGTGTGACCCAATTCGGGAGCGACTCAAGTAGGATTTCGTATCTCAGAGTCGGTTCAGAGTTCGTGTTCGCACAGTCTTGGTTCGGTGGTCGTCTGCCCTAATTATGGGATGGTCCATTACGAACTGTGTTCAATCGTGACCTTTGTCTTTCTTTTGCCTTCGTAAGAAAGGCGATCTCCTTGAAAACCTAACGCTAGCGTGCCTTCTGAGAACACCGTCTCCTCGTACAGCGTTTCAGCTTCTTCCCTAAGATTAATTTCAAGAGGACGAAGCGGATCATTTTCATCGCGGTGGGAATTTCAAGCTTCAAAAGGATTCTAGTCACATTGGCGGGATTGAGTAGCCAAAGATACTCACGAAGGAGGCTGTCACAATATTGGGTGAAGGCATCTCCCTGATGCTATCTCGATGGACTGCTCTTTGGACGGCTATAGAATTTGAATTGGCCGGTAGGGATTCTCGCATGAAGTCTGATCAGCTCGCCTCTGACATTCTCAGCTAGTTTGCGCAGACCTAAGGTACTATCTTACTGGGTTCCGTTGTTTTTAATGTGCAAATTCTAAACCTTAATGTTGATAGCAACTAGGTTGTTGTCATTGTTGCATTCGCAAAGAGACCCATTATATCAATTACTTGGAGAACATTTTGGACGAATGCATGTTACTGTCCTTCAATGCAAAAATTGAAGATGGTCGTGTAGAAGAGGTATCAGTTTTGTTTTTGGATTTTGTCTTTTACTCACTTCCTTGTTTCAAGTTGGTTTTGTTTCTTATTTTCTTCTGTCCAACAGCAATTGTGTAGTGAAAATTCTGAGATGGACAGTGCAAATCGCTCTTCTTTTCTTTCAAATCGTTTAGCTAAGCTCTACAAAGATATGTTCGCCATAAATTTATTGGGGGACAACATGAACTCGGAAAGATACATCTTCCATTTCTTATGTAACCATATCTGCTCCTTAATTGGGCTATTGTCTTCTAATCGTGTTTAATTTATTGATATAAAAAATTACATGTGAAAATTTAAACTATGATAATTGATATAAATATTAATCACTAATACACAATTGTAGAGAAAAATGGACCTAAACAAGTGACCCTGGTCCAGGATCTAACCAAGCCCATACGAATCATATTAAAAATTGGGTTTGAAATATATTTTGCTTCCAAAATTGGTCCTTGAACTCCATCTAATCAAAATCGGCCTAGATATATAACTTTTTTCACAAAATGTGAACTTCCCCATGATATTTTTATTTTATTTTATATATAATTTTTTTTTGCTTAATTTTTTTTATTTCTTTTGATCGAGCAACCTATTTTTCAGAACCCGGTTAGAGTGACCCACGCCGGGTGCGACTCAAGTAGGATTTTCGTATGTCCCGCATTTCATTCGAGTTCGTGTTCGCATAGCCCTGGTTCGGTGGTCGCCTGCCCTAATTATGGGATGGTCCATTACAAACCGTGTTCAATCGTGACCTTTCCCTTTGTTTTTTTCTTCGCAAGAAAGGCGATCTCCTTGAAAACCTAATGCGAAGCTCCTTGAGCTTCTTCCCAGAAGATTAATTTCAAGAGGACGAGCGGCGGATCATTTTCGTGCGGTGGGAATTTCAAGCTGGAAAAGGATTCAAGTCACATTGGCGGGATTGAGCAGCCAAAGATACTCACGAAGGAGGCTGTCACCAAATTGGGTGAAGGCATCTCCCTGGTGCTATCTCGATGGACTGCTCTTCGGACGGCTATAGACTTTGAATGGGACGGCAGGGATTCTCGCTTGAAGTCTGATCAGCTCGCCTGTGACATTCTCAGCTGGTTTGCGCAGACCAAAGGTACCATCTTACTTGATTTCGTAATTTTTTATGTAAAAATTCTAAACCTTATTGTTGACAGCAACTAGGTTGTTGCCAATGTTGCATTCGCAGAGACTCATTATATCGATGACTTAGAGAATATTCAAGACGAATGCTAATACTCTCTTTCAATGCAGAAATAGAAGATGGCAGTGTGGAAGAGGTATCAGTTTTGTTTTTGGATTTTCTCTTTTACTCACTTCCTTGTTTCATGTTGGTTTTGTTTCTTATTTTCTTCTGTCCATCAGCAATTGTGTAGTGAAGATTCTAAGATGCACAAAGCAACTCACTCATCTTTTCTTTCAAATCGCCGAGCTAAGCTCCACAAAGATATGTTAAGCCATAAATTTATTGGGGTAAAACATGAAGTCGAAAAAGATACATCTTCCATTTCTTATGTAACCATTTCTGCTCTTTAACTGGGTTAATGTCTTCTAATCGTGTTTAATTTATTGATATTAAAAAATTACATGTGAAAAATTAAACTATGATAATTGATATAAATATTAATCACTAATACACAATTGTAGAGAAAAATGGACCTAAACAAGAGACCCGGTCCAGAATCTAATCAAGCCCATACGCCTGATAATAAAAATAGAGTTAGAAATATATTTTGCTTCCACCATTGGTCATTGAATTCCATTTCGTCAAAATGTGCCCAGTTATTTAACTTTTTTAACAAAAAGAGAACTCCCCCACGAAATTTAAATTTTATTTTATTTTTTTTTATTTTTTTTTATTTTTTTCTGGATTTTTGGTAATTTCTTTTGACCGAGCTACCTATTTTATGGAACCCGGGACAGTGTGACCCAAGTCGGGAGCGACTCAAGTTGGATTTTTGTATCTCTGAGTTGGTTCGGAGTTCGTGTTTGCACAGCCCTGGTTCGGTGGTCGTCTGCCCTAATTGTGGGATGGTCCATTACTAACTGTGTTCAATCGTGACCTTTGTCTTTGCTTTGCCCTCACAAGAAAGGCAATCTCCTTGAAAACCTAACGCTAGCGTGCCTTCTGTCAACATCGTCTCCTCGTACAACGTTTTAGCTTCTTCTCGGAAGATTAATTTCAAGAGGACGAGCAGAGGATCATTTTCGTGCGGTGGGAATTTCAAGCTTCATATGGATTCTAGTAACATTGGCGGGATTGAGCAATCAAAGATACTCACGAAGGAGGTTTTTACCATATAGGGTGAAGGCATCTCCCTGGTGCTATCTCGATGGACTCCTCTTCGGATGGCAATAGAATTTGAATGGGTTGGGAGGGATTCTTGCATGAAGTCTGATCAGCTCGCCGGTGACATTCTCAGCTGGTTTGCGCAGACCAAAGGTACTGTCTTACTGGATTCCGTAGTTTTTTATGTGCAAATTCAAAGCCTTAATGTTGATAGCAACTATGTTGTTGCCATTGTTGCATTCGCAGAGACCCATTGTATGGATGGCTTAGAGAATATTCTGGACGAATGCATGATACTATCATTCAGAGCAGAAATGGAAGATGGCAGTGTAGAAGAGGTATCGGTTTTGTTTTTGGATTTTGTCTTTTACTCACTTCCTTGTTTCATGTTGGTTTTTTTTCTTATTTTCTTCTGTCCATCAGCAACTGTGTAGTGAAAATTCTGAGCTATACAGTGCAAATCGCTCATCTTTTCTTTAAAATTGCCGAGCTAAGCACTACACTGATGTGTTCGCCATAAATTTATTGCGGGAGAACATGAACTCGAAAAGATACATCTTCCATTTCTTATGTAACCCTATCTTCTCCTTAACTGGGCTGTTGTATTCTAATCGTGTTTAATTTATTGAAATGAAAAAATAACATGTAAAAATTTATACTGTGATAATTGATATAAATATTAATCACTAATACACAATTGTAGAGAAAAATGGACCTAAACAAGTGACCTTGGTCCAGGATCTCATCAAGCCCATACGCATCACACAAAAATTGGGTTAGAAATATATTTTGGTTCCGACATTGGTCCTTGAACTCCATTTAATCAAAATCGGCCAAGATATATAACTTTTTTCACAAAATGTGAACTTCCCCATGATATTTTTATTTTATTATTATTTTTTTTTGCTAGATTTTTTTTATTTCTCTGGACCGAGCAACCTGCTTTTCGGAACGCTGGTTAGAGTGACCCACGTCGGGAGCGACTCAAGTAGAATTTTCGTTTGTTCGAGACGATTCGAAGTTCGTGTTCGCATAGCCCTGGTTCGGTGGTCGTCTGCCCTAATTATGGGATGGTCCATTACAAACTGTATTCAATTGTGACCTTTCCCTTTGTTTTGCCTTCGCAAGAAAGGTGATCTCCTTGAAAACCGAATGCTAGTGTGCCTTCTGTCAACACCGTCTCCTCAAACTGCGTTTGAGCTTCTTCCCAGAAGATTATTTTCAGGAGGACGAAGGAGGATCATTATTGTGCTGCGGGAATTTCAAGCATCATATGGATTCTAGTAACATTGGCGGGATTGTGGAACCAAAGATACGCACGAAGAAGGCTGTCACCAAAATGGGTGAAGGCATCTCCCTGGTGCTATCTCGATGGACTGCTCTTCGGACGGCTATAGACTTTGAATGGGCCGGCAGGGATTCTCGCATGAAGTCTGATCAGCTCGCTTCTGACATTCTCAGCTAGTTTGCTCAGGCCAAAGGTACTATCTTACTGGATTCCGTAGTTTTTTATGTGCAAATTCTAAACCTTAATGTTGAAGCAACTAGGTTGTTGCCATTGTTGCATTCGCAGAGACCCATTTTATCGATGACTTAGAGAATATTCAGCACGAATGCTAATACAGTCTTTCAATGCAAAAATAGAAGATGGCCGTGTAGAAGAGGTATCAGTTTTGTTTTTGGATTTTGTCTTTTACTCACTACCTTGTTTCATGTTGGTTTTGTTTCTTATTTTCTTCTGTTCATCAGTAATTGTGTAGTGAAAATTCTGAGATGGACAGTGCAAATCGCTTATCTTTTCTTTCAAATCACGACCTAAGCTCTTCAAAGATATGTTCGCCATAAATTTATTGGGGACAACATGAACTCGAAAAAGATACATCTTCCATTTCTTATGTAACCATATCTGCTCCTTAATTGGGCTATTGTCTTCTTATCGTGTTTAATTTATTGATATTAAAAATTACTGGTAAAAATTTAAACTATGATAATTGATATAAATATTAATCACTAATACACAAATGTAAAGTAAAATGGACCTAAACAAGTGACCCCGGTCCAGGATCTAACCGAGCCCATACACCTCAAAATAAAAAAAATAGGGTTAGAAATATATTTGGCTTCCGCCAATTGTCCTTGAACTCCATTAAATCAAAATCGCCCAGATATTTAACTTTTTCAACAAAATGTGAACTTCCCCACGATATTTTTATTTTATTTGATTTTATTTTATATAAATTTTTTTTCTTGGATTTGTTGTAATTTCTTTTGACCGGGCTACCTATTTTCTACAACCCGGGTCAGTGTGACCCAAGTCGGGAGCGACTCAAGTAGAATTTTCATATCTCCGAGTTGGTTCAGAGTTCGTGTTCGCACAGCCTTGGTTCAGTGGTCGTCTGCCCTAATTATGGGATGGTCCATAACAAACTGTGTTCAATCGTGACCTTTGTCTTTCTTTTGCCTTCGTAAGAAAGGCGATCTCCTTGAAAACCTAACGCTAGCGTGCCTTCTGAGAACACCGTCTCCTCGTACAGCGTTTCAGCTTCTTCCCTGAAGATTAATTTCAAGAGGACGAGCGGCGGATCATTTTCATGCGGTGGGAATTTCAAGCTTCAAAAGGATTCTAGTCACATTGGCGGGATTGAGTAGCCAAAGATACTCACGAAGGAGGCTGTCACAATATTGGGTGAAGGCATCTCCCTGATGCTATCTCGATGGACTGCTCTTTGGACGGCTATAGAATTTGAATTGGCCGGTAGGGATTCTCGCATGAAGTCTGATCAGCTCGCCTCTGACATTCTCAGCTAGTTTGCGCAGACCTAAGGTACTATCTTACTGGGTTCCGTTGTTTTTAATGTGCAAATTCTAAACCTTAATGTTGATAGCAACTAGGTTGTTGTCATTGTTGCATTCGCAAAGAGACCCATTATATCAATTACTTGGAGAACATTTTGGACGAATGCATGTTACTGTCCTTCAATGCAAAAATTGAAGATGGTCGTGTAGAAGAGGTATCAGTTTTGTTTTTGGATTTTGTCTTTTACTCACTTCCTTGTTTCAAGTTGGTTTTGTTTCTTATTTTCTTCTGTCCAACAGCAATTGTGTAGTGAAAATTCTGAGATGGACAAAGGCAAAATCGCTCTTCTTTTCTTTCAAATCGTTTAGCTAAGCTCTACAAAGATATGTTCGCCATAAATTTATTGTGGGACAACATGAACTCGGAAAGATACATCTTCCATTTCTTATGTAACCATATCTGCTCCTTAATTGGGCTTTTGTCTTCTAATCGTGTTTAATTTATTGATATAAAAAATTACATGTGAAAATTTAAACTATGATAATTGATAAAGATATTAATTACTAATACACAATTGTAGGGAAAAATGGACCGAAACAAGTGACCCAGGCCCAGGATCTAACCATGCCCATACACCTCATAATAAAAATAGGGTTAGAAATATATTTTGCTTCTGCCATTGGTCGTTGAACTCCATTTAATAAAAAATGGCCCAAATATTTAACTTTTTTCACAAAAAGTGAACTTCCCCACGAAATTTTTATTTTATCTTTTTTAATATTATTTAATTTTTTTTTTTTTGATTGATTTTTTGTAATATCTTTTGACCAAGCCACCTATTTTCCCAAGCTCGGGTCAGTGTGACCCATGTCGGGAGCAACTCAAGTAGGATTTTTTTATCTCCGTGTCGGTTCAGAGTTCGTGTTCGCACAGCCCTGGTTCGGTGGTCGTCTGCCCTAATTATGAGATGGTCCATTACAAACTGTGTTCAATCGTGACCTTTGTCTTTGTTTTGCCTTCACAAGAAAGGCGATCTCTTTGAAAACCTAACGCTAGCGTGCCTTCTGTCAACACCGTCTCCTCGTACAATGTTTCAACTTCTTCCCAAAAAATTAATTTCAAGAGGACAATCGGAGGATCCTGTTCGTACGGTGGGAATTCCAAGCTTCATATGGATTCTAGTAGCATTGGCGGGATTGAACAAGAAAAGCTACTCACGGCGGAGGCTATCACCTTATTGGGTGAAGGCATCTCCTTGGTGCTATCTCAGTGGACAGCTCTTCCGACGGCTATAGAATTTGAATGGGGCGGCAGGGATTCTCGCCAGAAGTCTGATTAGCTCGCCTCTGACATTCTCAGCTAGTTTACGCTGACCAAAGGTACTATCTTACTGGATTCCGTTGTTTTTTAGGTGCAAATTCTGAACCTTAATGTTAATAGCAACTAGGTTGTTGCCATTGTTGCATTCGTAGAGACCCATTATAGCAATGACTTAGAGAATATTCTGGACGAATGCATGATACTGTCTTTCAATGCAGAAATAGAGGATGGCAGTGTTGAAGAGGTATCAGTTTTGTTTTTTGATTTTGCCTATTACTCACTTCCTTGTTTCATGTTGGTTTTGTTTCTTATTTTCTTCTGTCCATCAGCAATTGTGTAGTGAAAATTCTGAAATGGACAGTACAAAACGCTCATCTTTTCTTTCAAATGGCCGAGATAAGCTCTACAAAGATATCTTCGCCATCAATTTATTGGGGGACAACATGAACTCGGAAAGACACATCTTCCATTTCTTATGTAACCATATCTGCTCCTTAATTGGGCTATTGTCTTCTAATCGTGTTAATTTTATTGATATTAAAAAATTACATGTGAAAATTTAAACGATGATAATTGATATAAATATTAATCACTAATACTCAATTGTGGAGAAAGATGGACCTAAACAAGTGACCCCGGACCAGTATCTAACCAAGCCCATACGTTTCATAATAAAAATTGGGTTAGAAATATATGTTCCTTCCGCCATTGGTCCTTGAACTCCATTTAATAAAAATCGGCCTACATATTCAACTTTTTTCACAAAAAGTGTACTTCCCCTCGATATTTTTATTTAATTTATTTTAATATTATTTATTTCTGCTAGATTTTTTGTCATTTCTTTAGACAGAGCCACCTATTTTCCGGAACCCGAGTTAGTGTGACCCAAGTTGGGAGCGACTCAAGTAGGATTTTGTATCTCCGAGTCGGTTCGAAGTTCGTGTTCGCACAACCCTGGTTCGGTGGTCGTTTGCCCTAATTAAGGGATGGTCCATTACAAACTTTGTTCTATCGTGACATTTGTCTTTGTTTTGCCTTCGCAAGAAAGGCGATCTCCTTGAAAACCTTACGCTAGCGTGCCTTCTGTCAACACCGTTTCCTCGTACAACGTTTTAGCTTCTTCCTGGAAGATTAATTTCAAGAGGACGAGCGGAGGATCATTTTCGTGCGGTGGGAATTTCAAGCTTCATATGGATTCTAGTAACATTGGCGGGATTGAGCAGCCAAAGATACCCACGAAGGAGGCTGTCACCATATTGGGTGAAGGCATCTCCCTGATGTTATCTCGATGGACTGCTCTCCGGACGGCTATAGAATTTGAATTGGCCAACAGGGATTCTCGTATGAAATCTGATCAGCTCGCCTCTGACATTCTCAGCTAGTTTGGGCAGACCTAAGGTACTATCTTACTGGGTTCCGTAGTTTTTTATGTGCAAATTCTAAACCTTAAAGTTGATAGCAACTAGTTTGTTGCCATTGTTGCATTTGCAGAGACCCATTATATCGATGGCTTAGAGAATATTCTGGACGAATGCATGATATTGTCTTTCAATGCAGAAATAGAAGATGGCACTGTAGAAGAGGTATCAGTTTTGTTTTTAGATTTTGCCTTTTACTCACTTCCTTGTTTCATCTTTGTTTTGTTTCTTTTCTTCTTCTGTCCATCAGCAATTGTGTAGTGAAAATTCTGAGAAGGACAGTGCAAATCACTCATCTTTTCTTTCTAATCGCCGAGCTAAGCTCCACAAAGATATGTTTGCCATAAATTTATTAGGGGACTACACGAACTCGTAAAGGTACATCTTCTATTTCTTATGGAACCATATATGCTCCTTAACTGGGCTACTGTCTTCTAATCGTGTTTATTTATTGATATTAAAAAATTACATCTACAAATTTAAACTATGATAATTGATAAAAATATTTATCACTAATGCTCAATTGTCGAGAAAAATGGACCTAAACAAGTGACCCCGTATCCAGGATCTAACCAAGCCCATTCGTCTAATAATAAAAATAGGGTTAGAAATATATTTTGCTTCCGCCATTGGTCCTTGAACTCCATTTAATTAAAATCGGCTCAGATATTTAACTTTTTGCACAAAATGTGCACTTCCCCACGAATTTTTTATTTTATTTTATTTTATTTTATTTTATTTTATTTTATTTTATTTTATTATTATTTTTTTGATAGATTTTTTGTAATTTCTTTTGACCGAGCCACCTTTTTTCTAGAACCCGGGTCAGTGTGACCCAAGTCGGGAGCGACTCAAGTAGGATTTTTTTATCTCCGAGTCGGTTCGGAGTTCGTGTTCGCACAACCCAGGTTCGGTGGTCATCTGCCCTAATTATGAGATGGTCCATTACAAACTATGTTCAATCGTAACTTTTGTCTTTGTTTTGCCTTCGCAAGAAAGGCGATCTCCTTGGAAACCTAACGCTAGTGTGCCTTCTGTCAACACCGTCTCCTCATAGAGCGTTTCAGCTTCTTCTAGGAAGATTAATTTCAAGAGGAAGAGCGCAAGATCGTTTTCGTGCGGTGGGAATTTCAAAGTTCATATGGATTCTAGTGATATTGGCGGGATTGAGCAGCCATAGATACTCACGAAGGAGTCTGTAACCGCATTGGGTGAAGCCATCTCCCTGGTGCTATCTCGATGGACTGCTCTTCGGACGGCTATAGAATTTGAATGGGCCGGCAGGGGTTCTCGCATGAAGTTTGATCAGCTCGCCTCTGACATTCTAAGCTGGTTTGCTCAGACCAAAGGAACTATCGTACATGATTCCGTAGTTTTTGACGTGCAAATTCTAAACCTTAATGTTCATAGCAACTAGGTTGTTGCCATTGTTGCATTCGCAGAGAGACCCATTATATCAATTACTTGCAGAACATTCTAGACGAATGCATGTTACTGTCGTTCAATGCAAAAATTGAAGATGGTAGTGTAGAAGAGGTATCAGTTTTGTTTTTGGATTTTGTCTTTTACACACTTCCTTGTTTCATGTTGGTTTTGTTTCTTATTTTCTTCTGTTCAACTGCAATTGTGTAGTGAAAATTCTGAGATGGGCTATGCAAATCGCTCTTCTTTTCTTTCAAATCGCTGAGCTAAGCTCTACAAAGATACGTTCGCCATAAATTTATTGGGGGACAACATGGACACGGAAAGATACATCTTCAATTTCTTATTTAACCATATCTGCTCCTTAATTGGGCTATTGTCTTCTAATCGTGTTTAATTTATTGATATTAAAAAATTACAAGTGAAAATTTAAACGATGATAATTTATATAAATATTAATCACTAATACTCAATTGTGGAGACAAATGGACCTAAACAAGTGCTCCCGGTCCAGGATCTAACAAGCCCATACGTTTCATAATAAAAATAGGGTTAGAAATATATTTTGCTTCCGCCATTGGTCCTTGAACTCCATTTAATCAAAATCGTCCTAGATATTTAACTTTTTTCACCAAAAGTGAACTTCCCCACGATATTTATATTTAATTTAATTTTTTATTTTTTTTGCCTGATTTTTTGTAATTTCTTTTGACCGAGCCACCTATTTGCCGGAACCCGGGTTAGTGTGACCCAAGTTGGGAGCGACTCAAGTAGGATTTTCGTATCTCCGAGTCGGTTCGAAGTTTGCGTTCGCACAGCCCTGGTTCAGTGGTTGTCTGCCCTAATTATGGGATGGTCCATTACAAACTGTATTCTATCGTGACCTTTGTCTTTGTTTTGCCTTCGCAAGAAAGGTGATCTCCTTGAAAACTTTACGCTAGCGTGCCTTCTGTCAACTCCGTCTCCTCGTACAACGTTTCAGCTTCTTCCCGAAAGAGTAATTTCAAGAGGACGAGCGGAGGATCATTTTCGTGCGGTGGGAATTTCAAGCTTCATATGGATTCTAGTAACATTGGCGGGATTGAGCAGCCAAAGATACTCACGAAGGAGGCTGTCACCATTTTGGGTGAAGGCATCTCCCTGGTGCTTTCTTGATGGACTGCTCTTCGGACAACTATAGAATTTGAATGGGGCGGCAGTGATTCTCGCCAGAAGTCTGATCAGCTCGCCTCTGACATTCTCAACTGGTTTGCGCAGACTAAAGGTACAATCATACTGGATTCTGCAGTTTTTTGCGTGCAAATTCTGAACCTTAATGTTCATAGCAACTAGGTTGATGCCATTGCTGCATTCGCAGAGACCCATTATATCGATGACTTAGAGAATATTCTGGACGAATGCATGATACTGTCTTTCAATGCAGAAATAGAAGATGACAATGTCGAAGAAGTATCAGTTTTGTTTTTGTGTTATGTCTTTTACTCACTTCCTTGTTTCACGTTCGTTTTGTTCCTTATTTTCGTTTGTCCATCTGCAATTGTGTAGTGAAAATTATGAGATGGCCAGTGCAAATCACTCATCTTTTCTTTCAAATCATGAGCTATGCTCAACTAAGATATCTTCCCCATAAATTTATTGGGGGACAACAAGAACTCGGAAATATACATCTTCCATTTCTTTAGTAACCATATCCGCTTCTTAACTGGGCAATTGTCTTCTAATCGTGTTTAATTTATTGATATTAAAAAATTACATGTGAAAATTTAAACTATGATAATGGATATAAATATTTATCACTAATACTCAATTGTGGAGACAAATGGACCTAAACAAGTGACCCCGGTCCTGGATCTAACCAAGCCCAAACATTTCTTAATAAAAATAGGGTTAGAAATATATTCTGCTTCCGCCATTCGTCCTTGAACTCTATTTAATCAAAATTGGCCTAGATATTTAACTTTTTTCACAAAAAGTGAACTTCCCCACCGTATTTTAATTTAATTTAATATAATTTAATTTAATTTTTTGATTTTTTTTTGCTAGATTTTTTGTTATTTCTATTGACCGAGCCACCAATTTTTTGAAACCCGGGTCAGTGTGACCCAAGTCGGGAGCAACTCAAGTAGGATTTACGTATCTTTGAGTCGGTTCAGAATTTTGGTTCTCACAACCCTGGTTCGATGGTCGTCTGCCCTAATTATGGGATGGTCCATTACAAACTGTGTTCAATCGTGACCTTTGTTTTAGTTTTGCCTTCGCAAGAAAGGCGATCTCCTAGAAAACCTAACGCTAGCATGCCTTCAGTCAACACCGTCTCCTAGTACAATGTTTCAGCTTCTTCCCTGAAGATTAATTTCTAGAAGACGAGCGGAGGATCATTTTCGTTCGGTGGAAATTTCAAGCTTCATATGGATTCTAGTAACATTGGTGGGATTGAACAGGCAAAGCTACTCACGGCGGAGGTTGTCACCATATTGGGTGACGGCATCTCCCTGGTGCTATCTGAATGGACTGCTCTTCAAACGGCTATAGAATTTGAATTGGGCGGCAGGGATTCTCGCCAGAAGTCTGATCAGCTCGCCTTTGACATTCTTAGCTAGTTTGCGCTGACCAAAGGTACTGTCTTACTGGATTCCGTTGTTTTTTATGTGCAAATTCTGAACCTTAATGTTGATAGCAACTAGGTTGTTGCCATTGTTGCATCCGTAGAGACCCATTATATCAATGACTTAGAGAATATTCTGGACGAATGCATGATATCGTCTTTCAATGCACAAATAGCGGATGGCAGTGTGGGAAGAGGTATCGGTTTTGTTTTTGGATTTTGTCTATTACTCACTTCCTTGTTTCATGTTGGTTTTGTTTCTTATTTTCTGCTGTCCATCAGCAATTGTGTAGTGAAAATTCTTAGATGGACAGTACAAATCGCTCATCTTTTCTTTTTAATTACCGAGATAAGCTCTACAAAGATATCTTAGCCATAAATTTATTGGGGACAGCACGAACTTCGAAAAGATACATCTTCCATATCTTATGTAACCATATCTGCTCCTTAATTGGGCTATTGTCTTCTAATCATGTTTAATTTATTGATATTAAAAAATTACATGTGAAAATTTAAACGATGATAATTTATATAAATATTAATCACTAATACTCAATTGTGGAGACAAATGGACCTAAACAAGTGACCCCGGTCCAGGATCTAACCAAGCCCATACATTTCATAATAAAAATAGGGTTAGAAATTTATTTTGCTTCCGCCATTGGTCCTTGAACTCCATTTAATCAAAATCGGCCTAGATATTTAACTTTTTTCACAAAAAGTGAACTTCCCCATGATCATTTAATTTTTTTTATAATTTATTTTTTTTGCTTGATTTTTTGTTATTTCTTTTGACCGAGCCACCTACTTTCGGGAACCCGGGTCAATGTGACCCAAGTCGGGAGCGACTCAACTGGGATTTACGTATCTTCGAGTCGGTTCGGAGTTTGTGTTCTCGTAGCCGTGGTTCGATGGTCGTCTGTCCTAATTATGGGATGGTCCATTACAAACTGTGTTCAATCGTGACCTTCGTCTTAGTTTTGCCTTGGCAAGAAAGGCGATCTCCATGAAAACCTAATGCTAGTGCCTTCTGTCAACACCGTCTCCTCGTACAGTGTTTCAGCTTCTTCCCAGAAGATTAATTTCAAGAGGACGAGCGGAGGATTTTTTTCGTGCAGTGGGAATTTCAAGCTTCATATGGATTCTAGTAACATTGGCGGGATAGAGCAGCCAAAGATACTCACGAAGGAGGGTGTCACCATATTGGGTGAAGGCATCTCCCTGGTGCTATCTCGATGGACTGCTCTTCGAACGGCTATAGAATTTGAATGGGCCGGCAGGGATACTCGCATGACGTCTGATCGGCACGCCTCTGACGTTCTCAGCTGGTTTGTGCAGACCGAAGGTACTGTCTTACTGGATTCCGTAGTTTTTTATGTGCAAATTCTGAACCTTAATGTTGATAGCAACTAGGTTGTTGCCATTGTTCCATTCGCAGAGACCCAATATAACGATGAGTTAGAGAATATTTCGGACGAATGCATGATATTGTCTTTCAATGCAGAAATAGAAGATGACAGTGTAGAAGAGGTATCAATTTTGTTTTTGTGTTTTGTCTTTTACTCACTTCCTTGTTTCACGTTGGTTTTGTTTCTTATTTTTGTCAGTTCATCTGCAATTCTGTAGTGAAAATTCTGAGATGGACAAAGCAAAATCACTCATCTTTTTTCTTTCAAATCGCCGAGCTAGGCTCAACAAAGATATCTTCCCCATAAATTTATTGTGGGACAACATGAACTTCGGAAAGATACATCTTCCATTTCTTATGTAACCATATCTGCTTCTTAACGGGGCAATTGTCTTCTAATCGTGTTTAATTTATTGATATTAAAAATTACATGTGAAAATTTAAACTTTGATGAGGGATATAAATATTTATCAGTAATAATCAATTGTGGAGACAAATGGACCTCAACAAGTGACCCCGGTCCTGGATCTAACCAAGCCCATACATTTCATAATTAAAATAGGGTTGGAAATATATTTTGCTTCCGCCATTAGTCCTTGAACTCCATTTAATCAAAATCCGCCTAGAAATTTAACTTTTTGTCACAAAAAGTGAACTTCCCCACGATATTTATATTTAATTAAAATATTTATATTTTTATTTTTTATTTTTTTTTGCTTGATTTTTTGTTTTTTCTGTTGACCGAGCCACCTACTTTCCGAAACCCGGGTCAGTGTGACCCAAGTCGGGAGCGACTCAAGTAGGATTTACGTATCTTCGAGTCGGTTCTGAGTTTGTGTTCTCGCAGCCCTGGTTCGATAGCCGTCTGCCTTAATTATGGGATGGTCCATTACAAATTGTGTTCAATTGTGGCCTTTGTCTTAGTTTTGCCTTCGCAAGAAAGGCGATCTCCTTGAAAACCTAACGCTAAGCGTGCCTTCACAACACCGTCTCCTTGTACAAGAGCCAGCTTCTTCCCGGAAGATTAATTTCAAGAGGACGAGCGGAGGAGCATTTTCGTGCGGTGGGAATTTCAAGCTTCATATGGATTCTTGTAACATTGGCGGGATAGAGCAGCCAAAGATACTCACGAAGGAGGGTGTCACCATATTAGGTGAAGGCATCTCCCTGGTGCTATCTCGATGGACTGCTCTTCGAATAGCTATAGAATTTGAATGGGCCGGCAGGGATTCTCGCATGACGTCTGATCGGCACGCCTCTGACATTCTCAGCTGGTTTGTGCAGACCAAAGGTACTGTCTTACTGGATTCCGTAGTTTTTTATGTGCAAATTTTGAACCTTAATGTTGATAGCAACTAGGTTGTGCCAATGTTCCATTCGCAGAGACCCATTATATCGATGACTTAGAGAATATTCTGGACGAATGCATGATACTGTCTTTCAATGCAGAAGTAGAAGATGGCATTGTAGAAGAGGGATCAGTTTTGTGTTGTGATTTTGTATTTTACTCACTTCCTTGTTTCAAGTTGGTTTTGTTTCTTATTTTCTTCTGTCCATCAGCAATTGTGTAGTGAAAATTCTAAGCTGGACAGTGCACATCGCACATCTTTTCTTTCAAATCGCCGAGCTAAGCTCTACAAAGATATGTTCGACATAAACTTATTGGGGGACAACATGAACTCGGAAAGATACATCTTCGATTTCTTATGTAACCAAATCTGCTCCTTAATCAAGGCGATTGGTTTTGCAGCAACCAAAGCCACTATCTTACTAGATTCCGTTGTTTTTTATGTGCAAATTCTGGACCTTAATGTTGATAGCAAATAGGTTGTTGCCATTGTTACATTCGCAGAGACCCATTATATCGATGACTTAGAGAATATTCTGGACGAATGCGTGATACTATCTTTCAATGCAGAAATAGAAGATGGCACTGTAGAAGAGGTATCAGTTTTGTTTTTGGATTTTGTCTTTTACTCACTTCCTTGTTTCATGTTGGTATTTTTTCTTATTTTCTTCTGTCCATCAACAACTGTTTAGTGAAAATTCTGAGCTATACAGTGCAAATCGCTCATCTTTTCTTTCAAATCGCCGAGCTAAGCTCTACAAAGATGAGTTCGCCTTAAATTTGAGGTGGGACAACATGAACTCGAAAAGATACATCTTCCATTTCTTATGTAGCCATATCTGCTTCTTAACTGGGCAATTGTCTTCAAATCGTGATTAATTTATTGACATTAAAAAATTACATGTGAAAATTTAAACTATGATAATGAATATAAATAGTTATCACTAATACTCAATTGTGGAGACAAATGGACCTAAACAAGTGACCCCTGTCCTATATCTAACCAAGCCCATACATTTCATAATAAAAATAGGGTTAGAAATATATTTTGCTTCCGCCATTGGTCCTTGAACTCCATTTAATCAAAATTGGCCTAGATATTTAACTTTTTTCAAAAAAAGTGAACTTCCCCAAGATAATTTAATTTAATTTAATTTAATATTTTTAATAATTTATTTTTTTTGCTTGATTTTTTGTTATTTCTTTTGACCGAGCCACCTACTTTCGGGAACCCAGGTCAGTGTGACTCAAGTCGGGAGCGACTCAAGTAGGATTTACGTATCTTCGAGTCGGTTCGGAGTTTGTGTTCTCGTAGCCCTGGTTCGATGGTCGTCTGTCCTAATTATGGGATGGTCCATTCTTAACTGTGTTTAATCGTGACCTTTCGTCTTAGTTTTGCCTTCGCAAAAAAAGGCGATCTCCTTGAAAACCTAACGCTAGCGTGCCTTCTGTCAACACCGTCTCCTCGTACAACATTTCAGCTTCTTCGCGGAAGATAAATTTCAAGAGGACGGGCGGAGGATCGTTTTCGTGCGGTTGGACTTTCAAGTTTCATATGGATTCTAGTAACATTGGCTGGATTGAGCTAGCCAAAGATACTCACGAAGGAGGCTGTCACCATATTGGGTGAAGGCATCTACCTGGTGCTATCTCGATGGACTGCTCTTCGGACCGTTATAGAATTTGAATGGGCCGGCAGGGATTCTAGCGAAAAGTCTTATCAGCTCGCCTCTGACATTCTCAGCTGGTTTACGCAGACCAAAGGTTCTATCTTACTGGATTCCGTAGTTTTTTATGTGCAAATTCTGAACCTTAATGTTAATAGCAACTAGGTTGTTGCCATTGTTGCATTCGCAGAGACCCATTATATCTATAACTTAGAGAATATTCTGCACGAATGCATGATACTGTCTTTCAATGCTGAAAAAGAGGATGACAGTGAAGAAGAGGTATCAGTTTTGTTTTTGGATTTTGTCTTTTACTCACTTCCTTGTTTCATGTTGGTATTGTTTCTTATTTTCTTCAGTCCTTCAGCAATTGTGTAGTGAAAATTCTAAGATGGACAGTGCTAATCGCTCATCTTTTCTTTCTAATCGCTGAGCTAAGCTCAACAAAGATATCTTCGCCATAAATTTAATGGGGGACAACATGAACTCGGAAAGATACATCTTCCATTTCTTATGTAACCATATCTGCTTCTAAATTGGGCTATTGTCTTCTAATCGTGTTTAATTTCTTGATATTAAACAATTACATGTGAAAATTTAAACCATGATAATTGATATAAATATTAATCACTAACACACAATTGTAGAGAAAAATGGACCTAAACAAGTGACCCTGGTCCAGGATCTTACCAAGCCATACGCTACATAATAAAAATAGGGTTAGAAATATATTTTGGTTTCGTCGTTGGTCCTTGAACTCCATTTAATCAAAATTGGCCCTGATATTTAACTTTTTTCACAAAATGGTACCTTCCCCAAGAAATTTTTTTTTTTTTTTTTTTTTTTTTTTTTTTGCTTGATTTTTTGTAATTTCTTTTGACCAAGCCACCTATTTTTCGGAACCTGGGTTAGTGTGACCCAAGTCGGGAGCGACTCAAGTAGGTTTTTCATATCTCTGAGTCGGTTCAGAGTTCGTAATCGCACAGCCCTGGTTCGGTGGTCGTCTGCCCTAATTATGGAATGGTCCATTACAAACTGTGTTCAATCGTGACCTTTGTCTTTGTTTCACCTTCGCAAGAAAGGCGATCTCCTTGAAAACCTAACGCTAGCGTGCCTTCTGTCAACACCGTCTCCTCATACAACATTTCTGCTTCTCCCCGGAAGATAAATTTGAAGAGGACGAGCGGAGGATAGTTTTCGTTACGTGGGAAAATCGAGCTTCATATGGATTCTAATAACATTGGCGGGATTGAGCAGCCTAAGATACTCACGAAGGAGGCTATCACCATATTGGGTGAAGGCATCTCCTTGGTGCTATCTCGATGGACTGCTCTTCGGACGGCTATAGAATTTGAAAGGGCCTGTAGGGATTCTCGCAAGAAGTCTGATCAGCTCGCCTTTGACATTCTGAGCTGGTTTGCGCAGACCAAAGGTTCTATTTTACTGCATTTCATAGTTTTTTATGTGCAAATTCTAAACCTTAATGTTGATAGCAACTAGGTTGTTGCCATTGTTGCATTCGCAGAGACCCAATATCTTTGAGTTAGAGAATATTCTGGACGAATGCACGATATTGTCTTTCAATGCAGAAATAGAGGATGGCAGTGTAGAAAAGGTATTAGTATTGTTTTTGGATTTTGTCTTTTATTCACTTCCTTGTTTCATGTTGGTATTGTTTCTTATTTTCTTTTGTCCATCAGCAATTGTGAAGTGAAAATTCTAACATGGACAGTGCAAATCGGTCATCTTTTCTTTCAAATCGCCTAGCTACGCTCAACAAAGATATCTTCGCCATAAATTTATTGGGGGACAACATGAACTCGGAAAGACACATCTTCCATTTCTTATGTAACCATATCTGCTCCTAAATTGGGCTATTGTCTTCTAATCGTGTTTAATTTATTGATATTAAAAAATTACATGGGAAAATTTAAACTATGATAATTGATATAAATATTAATCACTAATACACAATTGTAGAGAAAAAACGCCCTAAACAAGTGAC
This sequence comes from Aristolochia fimbriata, assembly GCA_019845555.1. Taxonomy (NCBI): domain Eukaryota; kingdom Viridiplantae; phylum Streptophyta; class Magnoliopsida; order Piperales; family Aristolochiaceae; genus Aristolochia; species Aristolochia fimbriata. The sequence goes on along the minus strand of CM034082.1, from coordinate 16,067,233 downwards.
CCGGTCCTGGATGTAACCAAGCCCACACACCTCATAATAAAAATAGGGTTTGAAATATATATTGCTTGACCATTGGTCCTTGAACTCCATTTATTCAACATCAGCCCAGTCATTTAACTTTTTTCACAACATGAGAACTACCCCACGAAAATATTTTTTTTTTTTTTTTATTTTTTTTTTTTTTTTGATTTTTTTTAATTTCTTTGGACCGAGCCTCCTATTTTCCTCGAACCAGGGTTAGTGTGACCCAAGTCTAGAGTGACTCAAGTAGAATTTTTGTATCTTTGAGTCGGTTCGAGTACATGTTTGCACAGCCCTGGTTCGGTGGTCGCCTTGCCTAATTATGGGATGGTCCATTTCAAACTGTGTTCAATCGTAACCTTTGTCTTTATTTTGCCTTCACAAGAAAGGCGATCTCCTTGAAAACCCTAACGCTAAGCGTGCCTTCTGTCAATATCGCTCTCCTCGTTACAACATTTTAGCTTCGTCCCCGAAAGAAAAATTTCAAGAGGACGAAAGGAGCATAGTTTTTTAATGATCGTGAGAATATCAAGCTTCATATGGATTCTAGTAACATTGGCAGGATTGAGTACCCTAAGATACTCACGAAGGAGGCTGTCACCATATTGGGTGAAGGCATCTCCTTGGTGATATCTCGATGGACTGCTCTTCGGACGGCTATAGAATTTGAATGGGCCTGCAGGGATTCTCGTAAGAAGTCTGATCAGCTCGCCTCTGACATTCTTAGCTGGTTTGCGCAGACCAAAGGTACTATCTTACTGGATTTCATAGTTTTTTATGTGCAAATTCTAAACCTTAAAGTTGATAGCAACTAGGTTGTTGCCATTGTTGCATTCGCAGAGACCCATTATATCTATGAGTTAGAGAATATTCTGACGAATGCATGATACCGTCTTTCAATGCAGAAATAGAGGATGGCGGTGTAGAAAAAAGTATCAGTATTGTTTTTGGATTTTGTCTTTTACTCACTTCCTTGTTTCATGTTGGTATTGTTTCTTATTTTCTTCTATCCATGAGCAATTGTGAAGTGAAAATTCAGAGATGGACAAAGGCAAATCGGTCATCTTTTCTTTCAAATCACCTAGCTAAGCTCAACAAAGATATCTTAGCCATAAATTCATTGGGGACAACATGAACTGGGAAAGACACATCTTCCACTACTTACGTAACCATATCTGCTCCTAAATTGGGCTATTGTCTTCTTATCGTGTTTAATTTATTGATATTAAAAAATTACATGTGAAAATATAAACTATGCTAATTGATATAAATATTAATCACTAATACACAATTGTAGAGAAAATGGACCTAAACCCAAGACCCCCGGTCCTGGATGTAACCAAGCCCACACGCCTCATAATAAAAATAGGGTTTGAAATATATTTTGCTTAGGCCATTGGTCCTTGAACTCCATTTATTCAACATCAGCCCAGACATTTAACTTTTTTCACAACATGTGAACTTCCCCACGAAATATTTATTTTATTTTATTTTATTCATTTTTTATTTTTTTGCTTGATTTTTTTAAATTTCTTTGGACCGAGCCACCTATTTTCCGGAACCAGGGTTAGTGTGACCCAAGTCGGGAGCGACTCAAGTAGGATTTTTGTATCTTCGAGTCAGTTCGGAGTTCGCATTTGCACAGCCCTGGTTCGGTGGTCGTCTGCCCCAATTATGGGATGGTCCATTACAAACTGTGTTCAATCGTGACCTTTGTCTTTGTTTTGCCTTCACAAGAAAGGCGATCTCCTTGAAAACCTAACGCTAGCGTGCCTTCTGTCAACACCGTCTCCTCGTACAACATTTTAGCTTCGTCCCGAAAGAAAAATTTCAAGAGGACGAGCGGAGCATAGTTTTCGTATCGTGGGAATATCAAGCTTCATATGGATTCTAGTAACATTGGCGGGATTGAGCAGCTAAAGATACTCACGAAGGAGGCTGTCACCATATTGGCTGAAGGCATCTCCCTGGTGCTATCTCGATGGACTGATCTTCAGACGGCTATAGGATTTGAATGGGCTGGCAGAGATTCTCACAAGAAGTCAGATCGGCTCGCCTCTGATATTCTCAACTGGTGTGCGCAGACCAAAGGTACTATCTTACTGAATTACATAGTTTTTTATGTGCAAATTCTGAACCTTAAAGTTGATAGCAACTAGGTTGTTGCCATTGTTGCATTCGGCAGAGACCCATTATGTCTATGACTTAGAGAATATTGTGGATGAATGCATGATACTGTCTTTCAATGCAGAAATAGAGGATGGCGGTGTAGAAGAGGTATCCTTTTGTTTTCGGATTTTTTTTTTTTACTCACTTACTTGTTTCATGTTGGTTTTGTTTCTTATTTTCTTCAGTCCAGCTGCAATAGTGTAGTGAAAATTTAGAGATGGACAGTCCAAATCGCTCATCTTTTTCTTTCAAATCGCCGAGCTAAGCTCAACAAAGATATCTTAAGCCATGAATTTATTTGGCAACAAGATGAAATCAGAAAGATACATCTTCCATTTCTTAAGTAACCATATTTGCTCCTTGATTGGGCTATTATCTTCTAATTGTGTTTAATTTATTGGTATTAAAAAATTACATGTGAAAATTTAAACTATGATAATTGATATAAATATTAATCACTAATACACAATTGTAGAGAAAAATGGACCTAAACAAGTGACCCATGTCCAAGATCTAACCAAGCCTATACGCCTCATAATAAAAATAGGGTTAGAAATATATTTTGCTGCCGCCATTGGTCCTTGAACTCCATTTAATCAAAATCAGACCAGATATTTAACTTTTTTCACAAAATGTGAACTTCCCCACGATATTTTTATTTTTTTTATTTTATTTTTTATTTGTTTTTTTACTTGATTTTTTGTAATTTCTTGTGACTGAGCCACCTATATTTCGGAACCCGGGTTAGTGTGACCCAAGTCGGGAGCGACTCAAGTAGGATTTTTTGTATCTCAGAGTCGGTTTAGAGTTTGTGTTTGCACAGCCCTAGTTCGGTGGTCGTCTCTGCCCTAATTATGGGATGGTCCATTACAAACCGTGTTCAATCGTGACCTTTGTCTTTACTTTGCCTTCGCAAGAAAGGCGATCTCCATGAAAACCTAACACTAGTGTGCCTTCTGTCAACACCGTCTCCTCATTACAACGCCATTCCTAAGATAAATTTGAAGAGGACGAAGCAGAGGATAGTTTTCGTCGCGGTGGAATTTCAAGCTTCATATGGATTCCAAAGAACATAGGCAGGATTGAGCAGCTAAAGATACTCACGAAGGAGGCTGTCACCATATTGGGTGAAGGCATCTCTCAGGTGCTATCTCGATGGACTCCTCTCGGACGACTATAGAATTTGAATGGGCGGCAGGGATTCTCGCAAGAAGTCAGATTAGCTCGCCTCTGACATTCTCAGCTGGTGTGCGCAGACCCAAGGTACTATCTTACGGGATTTCGTAGTTTTTTATGTGCAAATTTTGAACCTTAAAGTTGATAGCAACTAGGTTGTTGCCATTGTTGCATTCGCAGAGACCCATTATATCTATGACTAAGAGAATATTCTGGACGAATCCATGATACTGTCTTTCAATGCAGAAATAGTGGATGGCAGTGTAGAAGAGGTATCGATTTTGTTTTTGGATTTTGTCTTTTACTCACCTACTTGTTTCATGTTGGTTTTGTTTCTTATTTTCTTCAGTCCATCTGCAATAGTGTAGTGAAAATTCTGTGATGGACAGTCCAAATCGCTAATCTTTTCTTTCAAATCGCCGAGCTAAGCTCAACAAAGATATCTTCGCCATAAATTTATTGGGCGACAACATGAAATCGGAAAGATACATCTTCCATTTCTTAAGCAACCATATTTGCTCCTTGATTGGGCTATTATCTTCTAATTGTGTTTAATTTATTGGTATTAAAAAATTACATGTGAAAATTTAAACTATGATAATTGATATAAATATTAATCACTAATACACAATTGTAGAGAAAAATAGACCTAAACAAGTGACCCCTGTCCAGGATCTAACCAAGCCCATACCCCTCATAATAAAAACAGGGTTAGAAATGTATTTTGCTTCCGCCATTGGTCCTTGAACTGTATTTAATGAAAATCAGCCCAGATATTTAACTTTGTTCACAAAATGAGAACTTCCCCACGATATTTTTATTTATTTTTTTTCTTTTTTTTTTGCTCGCTTTTTTTATATTTTAGTCGACTGAGCTACCTATTTTTCGGAACCCGGGTTAGCGTGACCCTAGTCGGGAGCGACTCAAGTAGGATTTTTGTATCTCAGAGTCGATTCGGAGTTCGTGTTTGCACAGCCCTGGTTCGGTGGTCATCTGCCCTAATTATGGGATGGTCCATTACAAACTGTGTTCAATCGTGACCTTTGTTTTTACTTTGCCTTTGCAAGAAAGGCGACTTCCTTGAAAACCTAACGCTAGCGTGCCTTCTGTCATCAACATTTCAGCTTCGTCCCGAAAGATAAATTTCAAGAGGACGAGCGGAGGATAGTTTTCGTGCGGTGCGAATTTAAAGCTTCATATGGATTCTAGTAACATTGGCGGGATTGAGCAGCTAAAGAAACTCACGAAGGAGGCTGTCACCATATTGGGTGAAGGCATCTCTCTGGTGCTATCTCGCTGGACTGCTCTTCGGACGGCTATAGAATTTGAATGGGCCGGCAGGGATTCTCGCAAGAAGTCAGATCAGCTCGCCTTTGACATTCTCAGCTGGTGTGCGCAGACCAAAGGTACTATCTTACTGGATTCCGTAGTTTTTTATGTGCGGATTTGGAACCATAAAGTTGATAGCAACTAGGTTGTTGCCATTGTTGCATTCGCAGAGACCCATTATATCTATGACTTACAGAATATTCTGGACGAATGCATGATATTGTCTTTCATTGCAGAAATAGAGGATGGCTGTGTAGAAGAGGTATCAATTTTGTTTTTGGATTTTGTCTTTTACTCACTTACTTGTTTCATGTTGGATTTGTTTCTTCTTTTCTTCTATCCATCTGCAATAGTGTGTACTAAAATTCTGAGATGGACAGTCCAAATCGCTAATCTTTTTTTTCCAAATCGCTGAGCTAAGCTCAACAAAGATATCTTAAGCCATAAATTTATTGGGCACAACATGAAATTGGAAGGTACATCTTCCATTTCTTAAGCAACCATATCTGCTACTTAATTGGGCTATTATCTTCTAATTGTGTATAATTTATTGGAATTAAAAAATTACATGTGAAAATTTAAACTATGATAATTGATATAAATATTAATCACTAATACACAATTGTAGAGAAAAATGGACCTAAACAAGTGACCCGGTCCAGGATCTAACCAAGCCCATACCCTCAAAATAAAGAGAGGGTTAGAAATATATTTTGCTTCCGCCATTGGTCCTTGAACTCCATTTAATCAAAATCAGCCATGATATTCAACTTTTTTTCACAAAATGTGAACTTCATACGATATTTTTATTTTATTTTATTAATTTATTTATTTTTTTGCTTGATTTTTTAAATTTCTTTTGACCGAGCCACCTATTTTTTTTGAACGCAGGTTAGTGTGACCCAAGTTGGGAGCGACCCAAGTAGGAGTTTTGAATCTTTGAGTCGGTTCGGAGTTCGTGTTTGCACAGCCCTGGTTCGGTGGTCGGCTGCCTTAATTATGGGATTGTCCATTACAAATTGTGTTCAATCGTAACCTTTGTCTTTATTTTTCCTTCGCAAGAAAGGCGATCTCTTTGAAAACCTAACGCTAGCGTGCCTTCTGTCAACACCGTCTCCTTGTACAACATTTCAGCTTCGTCTCGGAAGATAAATTTCAAGAGGACGAGCGAAGGATCATTTTCGTGCGGTGGGAATTTCAAGTTTCATATGGATTCTAGTGACATTGGCGGGATTGAGCAGCCTAAGAAACTCACGAAGGAGGCTGTCACCATATTGGGTGAAGGCATCTCCTTGGTGCTATCTCGATAGACTGCTCTTCGGACGGCTATAGAATTTGAATGGGCCGGCAGGGATTCTCGCAAAATGTCTGATCTGCTCGCCTCTGACATTGTCAGCTGGTTTGCGCTGACCAAAGGTACTATCTTACTGGATTTCATAGTTTTTTATGTGCAAATTCTAAACCTTAATGTTGATAGCAACTAGGTTGTTGCCATTGTTGCATTCGCAGAGACCCATTATATCTTTGAGTTAGAGAATATTCTGGATGAATGCATGATATTGTCTTTCAATGCAGAAATAGAGGATGGCAGTGTAGAAGAGGTATCCTTTTTGTTTTCGGATTTTTTTTTTTACTCACTTACTTGTTTCATGTTGGTTTTGTTTCTTATTTTCTTCTGTCCAGCTGCAATAGTGTAGTGAAAATTTAGAGATGGACAGTCCAAATCGCTCATCTTTTCTTTCAAATCGCCGAGCTAAGCTCAACAAAGATATCTTCGCCATGAATTTATTTGGCAACAAGATGAAATCAGAAAGATACATCTTCCATTTCTTAAGTAACCATATTTGCTCCTTGATTGGGCTATTATCTTCTAATTGTGTTTAATTTATAGGTTTTAAAAAATTACATGTGAAAATTTAAACTATGATAATTGATTTAAATATTAATCACTAATACACAATTGTAGAAAAAAAGACCTAAACAAGTGACCCCACCGGGGATCTAACCAAGCCCATACCTCATAATAAAAATAGGGTTACAAATATATTTTGCTTCCGCCATTGGTCCTTGAACTCCATTTAATCAAAATCAGCCAAGATATTTAATTTTTTTCACAAAATGTGAACTTCCCCACGATATTTCTATTTTATTTATTTATTTATTTATTTATTTCCTTGATTTTTTAAAAAAATTTGTGACTGAGCTGCCAATTTTTTGGAACCTGGGTTAGTGTGACCCAAGTCGGGAGCGACTCAAGTAGGATTTTTGTATCTCTGAGTCGGTTCGGAGTTCGTGTTTGCTCAACCGTAGTTTGGAGGTCGTCTGCCCTAATTATGGGATGGTCCATTACAAACTGTGTTCAATCGTGACCTTTGTCTTTATTTTGCCTTCGCAAGAAAGGCGATCTCCTTGAAAACCTAACACTAGCGTGCCTTCTGTCAACACCGTTTCTTCATACAACATTACAGCTTCGTCCCGGAAGATAAATTTCAAGAGGACGAGTGGTGGAGGATAGTTTTTGTTCCGTGGGAATATCAAGCTTCATATGGATTCTGGTAACATTGGCGGAATTGAGCAGCCTAAGATACTCACGAAGGAGGTTGTCACCATATTGGTTGAAGGCATCTCCTTGGTGCTATCTCGATGGAATTCTCTTCGGATGGCTATAGAATTTGAATGGGCCTACAGGGATTCTCGCAAGAAGTCCGATCAGCTCGCCTCTGACATTCTCAGCTGGTTTGCGCATATCAAAGGTACTATCTTACAGGATTTCATAGTTTTTTATGTGCAAATTCTAAACCTTAATGTTGATAGCAACTAGGTTGTTGCCATTGTAGCATTCATAGAGACCCAATATCTCTATGAGTTAAAGAATATTCTGGACGAATGCATGATACTGTCTTTCAATGCAGAAAAAGAGGATGGCAGTGTAGAAGAGGTATCAGTATTGTTTTTGGATTTTGTCTTTTACTCACTTCCTTGTTTCATGTTGGTATTGTTTCTTATTTTCTTCTGTCCACCAGCAATTGTGAAGTGAAAATTCTGAGATGGACAGTGCAAATCGGTCATCTTTTCTTTCAAATCACCGAGCTAAGCTCAACAAAGATATCTTCTCCATAAATTTATTGAGAGACAACATGAACTGGGAAAGACACATCTTCCATTTCTTATGTAACCATATCTGCTCCAAAATTGGGCTATTGTCTTCTAATCTTGTTTAATTAAATGATATTAAAAAAATTACAGGTGAAAATTTAAACTATGATAATTGATATAAATATTAATCACTAATACACAATTGTAAAGAAAAATGGACCTGAACAAGTGACCCCGGTCCTGGATTTAACCAAGCCCATACGCCTCATAAGAAGAAAAGGGTTTGAAATATATTTTGCTTCACCCATTGGTCCTTGAACTCCATTTAATCAAAATCAGCCCAGTCATTTTACTTTTTTTTCACGACAAAAGAACTTTCCCAAGAAATTTTTTTTTTTTTTTATAATTTTTTTTTTTGATTTTTTTAAATTGCTTTGGGTGAGCCACCTATTTTTCGAACCTGGGTTAGAGTGACCCAATTCGGGAGCTGCTCAAATAGGATTTTCGTATTTTTGAGTCAGTTCGAGTTCACGTTCGCACAGCCCTGGTTCGTTGTGGTCGTCTGCCCTAATTTTGGGATGGTCCATTACAAACCGTGTTCAATCGTTGACCTTTGTCTTTGTTTTGCCTTTACATGAAAGGCGATCTCCTTGAAAACCCTAACGCTAGCGTGCCTTCTATCAACACCGTCTCCTCGTACAGCATTTCAGCTTCTTCCCGCAAGATAAATTTCAAGAGGGCGAGCGGAGGATAGTTTTCGTGCAGTGGGAATTTCAAGCTTCATATGGATTCTAGTAACATTGGCGGGATTGAGCAGCGAAAGATACTCACGAAGGAGGCTGTCACCATTTTGGGTGAAGGCATCTCCCTGGTCCTATCTAGAAGGACTACGCTTCGGACGACTATAGAATTTGAATGGGCCGACAGGGATTCTCGCAAGAAGTTTGATCAGCTCGCCTCTGACATTCTCAGCTGGTTTGCGCACACCAAAGGTACTATCTTATGGAATTCCGTAGTTTTTTATGTGCAAATTCTGAACCTTAATGTTGATAGCAACTAGGTTGTTGCCATTGTTGCATTCGTAGAGACCCATTATATCTATGACTTAGAGAATATTCTGGACGAATGCATGATATTGTCTTTCAATGCAGAAATAGAGCATGGCAGTGTAGAAGAGTTATCAATTTTGTTTTTGGATTTTCTCTTTTACTCACTTACTTGTTTCATGTTGGGTTTGTTTCTTATTTTCTTACGTCCATCTGCAATAGTGTAGTGAAAATTCTGAGATGGATAGTCCAAATCACTCATCTTTTCTTTTCGAATCGCCGAAGTTAAGCTCAACAAAGATATCTTAGCCATAAATTTATTGGGGACAACATGAACTCTGAAAGATACATCTTCCATTTCTTAAGTAACCATATTTGCTCCTTAATTGGGCTATTATCTTCTAATTGTGTTTAATTTATTGGTACTAAAAATTACAAGTGAAAATTTAAACTATGACAATTGATATAAATATTAATCACTAATACACAATTGTAGAGAAAAATGGACCTAAACAAGTGACCCCTGTCCGGGTCTAACCAAGCCCATACGCTTTGATAATAAAAATAGGGTTAGAAATATATTTTGCTTCCGCCATTGGTCCTTGAACTCCATTTCATGAAAATCAGCCCAGATATTTAACTTTGTTCACAAAATGAGAACATCCCCACAAAATTTTTTTTTTTTTTTTATTTTTTTTTTTTGCTCCGTTTTTTTATTTTTCTTTTGTCTGAGCCACCTATTTTTTGGAACCTGGGTTAGTGTGTCCCAAGTCGGGATCGACTCAAGTAGGATTTTTGAATCTCTGAGTCAGTTTGGAGTTCGTGTTTGCACAGCCTTGGATCGGTGGTCATCTGCCCTAATTATGGGATGGTCCATTACAAACTGTGTTTAAATTGTGACCTTTGTCTTTGTTTTGCCTTCGCAAGAAAGGCGATCTCCTTGAAAACCTAATGCTAGCGTGCCTTCTGTCAACACCGTCTCCTCGTACTACATTTCAGCTTCTCCCCGGAAGATAAATTTCAAGAGGACGAGTGGAGGATAGTTTTCGTGCAATGGGAATTTCAAGCTTCATATGGATTCTAGTAACATCGGCGGGATTGAGCAGCTAAAGATACTCACGAAAGTGGTTGTCACCATATTGGGTGAAGGCATCTCCCTGGTCCTATCTCGATGGACTGCGCTTCGGACGGCTATAGAATTTGAATGGGCCGGCAGGGATTCTCGCAAGAAGTTTGATCAGCTCGCCTCTGACATTCTCAGCTGGTTTGCGCAGACCAAAGGTACTATCTTACGGAATTCCGAAGTTTTTTATGTGAAAATTCTGAACCTTAATGTTGATGACAACTAGGTTGTTTCCGTTGTTGCATTCGCAGAGACCCATTATATCTATGACTTGGAGAATATTCTGGACGAATGCATGATATTGTCTTTCAATGCAGAAATAGAGCATGGCAGTGTAGAAGAGGTATTAATTTTGTTTTTGGATTTTCTCTTTTACTCACTTACTTGTTTCATGTTGGGTTTGTTTCTTATTTTCTTCTGTCCATCTGCAATAGTGTAGTGAAAATTCTGAGATGGACAGTCCAAATCGCTCATCTTTTCTTTCGAATCGCCGAGCTAAGCTCAACAAAGATATCTTCGCCATAAATTTATTGGGGGACAACATGTACTCTGAAAGATACATCTTCCATTTCTTAAGTAACCATATCTGCTCCTTTATTGGGTTATTGCCTTCTAATTGTGTTTAATTTATTGGTGTTAAAAAATAACATGTGAAAATTTAAAATATGATAATTGATATAAATATTAATCACTAATACACAATTATAGAGAAAAATGGACCTAAACAAGTGACCCCGGTCCCGGATCTAACCAAGCCAATACGCCTCATAATTAAAATAGGGTTTGAAATATATTTTCCTTCGGCCATTGGTCCTTGAACTCCATTTAATCAAAATCAGCCCAGACATTTAACTTTTTTCACAACACAAACTTTCCAACGAAAAAAAAAAAAAAAATTTTTTTTTATTTTTTTTTGCTTGATTTTTTTATTTTTCTTTGGACCGAGCCACCTATTTTCTGGAACCAGGGTCAGTGTGACCCAATTCAGGAGCGGCACAAGTAGGATTTTCGTATCTTCGTGTCGGTTCGGAGTTCGCGTTCGTACAGCCCTGGTTCGGTGGTCATCTGCTCTTATTATGGGATGGTCCATTATCAACTGTGTTCAATCGTGACCTTTGTCTTTGTTTTGCCTTCACAAGAAAGGCAATCACCTTGAAAACCTAACGCTAGCGTGCCTTCTGTCAACACCGTCTCCTCGTACAACATTTCAGCTTCTTCCCGGAAGATAAATTTCAAGAGGACGAGCGGAGGATAGTTTTCGTGCGGTGGGAATTTCAAGATTCATATGGATTCTAGTAACATTGGCGGGATTGAGCAGCTAAAGATGCTCACGAAGGAGGCTGTCACCATATTGGGTGAAGGCATCTCCCTAGTGCTATCTTGATGGAATGCTCTTTTGACGTCTATAGAATTTGAATGGCCCGGCAAGGATTCTCGCAAGAAGTCAGATCAGCTCGCCTCTGACATTCTCAGCTGGTTTGCACAGACCAAAGCTACTATCTTACTGGATTCCGTAGTTTTTTAGGTACAAATTCTGAACCTTAATGTTGATAGCATCTAGGTTGTTGCCATTGTTGCATTCGCAGAGACCCATTATATCTATGACTTTGATAATATTTTGGACGAATGCATGATACTGTCTAGAGCATGGCAGTGTAAAACAAGTATCAATTTTGTTTTTGGATTTTGTCTTTAACTCACTTACTTGTTTCATGTTGGTTTTGTTTCTTATTTTCTTCTGTCCATCTACAATAGTGTAGTGAAAATTCTGAGATGGACAGTCCAAATCGCTCATCTTTTTTCTTTCAAATCACCGAAGCTATGCTCAACAAAGATATCTTCGGCATAAATTTATAGGGGGACAACAAGAACTCGGAAAGATATATCTTCCATTACTTAAGTAACCATATCTGCTCCTTAATTGGGCTATTATCTTCTAATTGTGTTTAATTTATTGGTAATAAAAAATTACGTGTAAAAATTTAAACTATGATAATTGATATAAATATTAATCACTAATACACAATTGTAGAAAAAAATGGACCTAAACAAGTGACCCATGTCCAGGATCTAACCAAGCCCATAATACCACATAATAAAAATAGCGTTAGAAATATATTTGCTTCAGCCATTGGTCCTTGAACTCCATTTAATGAAAATGAGCCCAGATATTTAACTTTGTTCACAACATGAGAACTTCCCCATGATATTTTTATTTTATTTTATGTTTTTTTTTTTTTGCTTGATTTTTTATATTTCTTTTTTGTGAGCCACCTATTTTTTTTAACCCGGTTAGTGTGACCCAAGTCGGAGTGACTCAAGTAGGATTTTAGAATCTCTGAATCGGTTCGGAGTTCGTGTTTTGCACAGCCCCTGGTTCGGTGGTCGCCAGCCCCTAATTATGGGATGGTCAATTACAAACTTTGTTCAATCGTGACCTTTGTCTTTCTTTTGCCTTAGCAAGAAAGGCGGTCTCCTTGAAAACCTAACCCTAAGCGTGCCTTCTGTCAACACCGTCTCCATGTACTGCATTTCAGCTTCTCCCGGAAGATAAATTTCAAGAGGACGACGGCGGAGGATTGCTTTAGATGCGTGGGAATTTCAAGCTTCTTATGGATTCTAGTAACATTGGCGGGATTGAGCAGCCAAAGATTCTCACCGAAGGAGGCTGTCACCATATTGGGTGAAGGCATCTCCCTGGTGCTATCTCGATGGACTGCGCTTGGACTGGCTATAGAATTTGAATGGGCTTGCAGGGGATTCGCTAGAAGTTTGATCAGCTTCGCCTCGACATTCTCAGCTGGTTTGCGCAGATCAAAGGTACTATCTTACAGAATTCCGTAGTTTTTTTTGTGCAAATTCTGAACCTTAATATTGATAGCAACTAGGTTGTTGCCATTGTTCCATTCGCCAAGACTCATTATATCTATGACTTAGAGAATATTCTGGACGAATGCATGATACTGTCTTTCAATGCAGAAATAAGGGATGGTAATGTAGAAGAGGTATCAGTTTTGTTTTTGGATTTTGTCTTTTACTCACTTCCTTGTTTCATGTTGGTATTGTTTCTTATTTTCTTTTGTCCATCAGCAATTGTGTAGTGCAAATTCCCGAGATGGATCGTAAAATTGCTCATCTTTTTCTTTCAAATTGCCGAGCTAAGCTCTTCAAAGATATCTTAAGCCATAAATTTATAGGGGGACAACATGAACTTCGAAAAAGATACATCTTCCATTTCTTAGGTAACCATATCTGCTCCTTAATTGGGCTATTGTCTTCTAATGGGTGTTTAATTTATTGATATAAACAGTTACATGTAAAAATTTAACTATGATAATTGTTATAAATATTAATCACTAATACACAGTTGTAGAGAAAAATGGACCTAAACAAGTGACCTCGGTCGTGGATCTAACCAAGCCCATGCGCCTCATAATAAAAATAGGGTTAGAAATATATTTTGCTTCCGCCATTGGTCCTTCAACTCAATTTAATCAAAATCAGCCCAGATATTTAACTTTTTTCACAATATGTAAACTTCCCGACGATATTTTTATTTATATAAATGTGTTTTTTTTTTGCTTGATTTTTTTCTATTTCTTTTGATCGAGCCACCTATTTTTCGGAACCCGGGTTTGTGTGACCCAAGTCAGGAGTAACTCAAGTAGGATTTTTGTATCTCTGAGTCGGTTCGGAGTTCGTGTTCGCACAGCCCTGGTTCGGTGGTCGTCTGCCCTAATTGTGGGATGGTCCATTACAAACTGTGTTCAATCGTGACCTTTGTCTTGGTTTTGCCTTCGTAAGAAAGGTGATCTCCTTGAAAACCTAACGCTAGCGTGCCTTCTGTCAACTCCGTGTCCTCGTACAGCATTTCGGCTTCTTCCTGGTAGATTAATTTCAAGAGGATGAGCGGAGGATCGTTTTCGTGCGGTGGGAATTTCAAGCTTCATAAGTATCCTAGCAACATTGGCAAAATTGAGCAGCCAAAGATACTCACGAAGGAGGCTGTCACCATATTGGGTGAAGGCATCTCCCTGGTGGTATCTCCGTGGACTGCTCTTCGGACGGCTATAGAATTTGAATGGGCTGGTAGGGATTCTCGCCAGAAGTCTGATCAGCTCGCCTCTGACATTCTCAGCTGGTTTGCGCAGACCAAAGGTACTATCTTACTGGATTCCGTAGTTTTTTATGTGCAAATTATGAACCTTAATGTTGATAGAAACTATGATGTTGCCATTGTTGCATTCGCAGAGACCCATTATATCGATGACTTAGAGAATATAATCGTCGAATGCCTGATACTGTCTTTCAATACAGAAATAGAAGATGGCAATGTAGAAGAGGTATCCGTTTTGTTTTTGGGTTTTGTCTTTTACTGACTTCCTTGTTTCATGATGGTTTTGTTTCTTATTTTCTTTTGTCCATTAGCAATTGTGTATTGAAAATTCTGAGATGGATACTACAGATTGCTCATCTTTTCTTTTAAATCGCCGCGCTAAGATCTTCAAAGATATCTTCGCCTTAAATTTATTAAGGGACAACAAGAACTCGAGAAAAGATACATCTTCCTTTTCTTATGTAACCATATCTGCTCCTTAATTGGGCTATTGTCTTCTAATCGTTTTTAATTTAATGATATTAAAAATTACATGCGAAAATTTAAACTATGATATTTGATATAAATATTAAACACTATTACACGATTGTAGAGAAAAATGGACCTAAACAAGTGACCCCGGTCCAGGATCTAACCAATCCAATACTCCTCATAATAAAAATAGGGTTAGAAATATATTTTGCTTCCGCCATTGGTCCTTCAACTCTATTTAATCAAAATCAGCCCAAATATTTAACATTTTTCAAAAAAATGAACTTCTCCCTCGATATTTATATTTAAATTATTTTATTTTTTTTTTTTTTATTTTGCTTGATTTTTTAAATTTCTTTTGACCATACCATCTATTTTCCCTAACCCGGTTAGTGTGACCCAAGTCGGAAGTGACTCAACTAGGATTTTCGTGTGTCCGAAATTCAGTTCAGAGTTCATGTTCGCACAACCCTAGTTCGATGGTCGTCTGCCCCTAATTATGGGATGGTCCATTACAAACTGTGATCAATCGTGACCTTTGTCTTTGTTTTGCCTTCTAAGAAAGGCGATCTCCTTGGAAACCTAACCCTAGCGTGCCTTACTGTCAACACCGCCTCCTCGTGACGGCGTTTCAGGTTCTTCCCGAATATTAATTTTAAGAGGACGAGCGGAGGATCATTTTTGTGCGGTGGGAATTTAAAGATTCATATGGATTCTAGTAACATTGGCTGGATTGAGCAGCGAAGATACTCAATGGAAGGAGGTTGTCACCATATTGGGTGAAGGCATCTCCCCGGGTGCTATCTCGATGGACTGCGCTTCATCACGGCAATAGAAATTGAATGGGCTGGCAGGATTCTCCGATGAAGTCTGATCTGCTTCGCCTCGACATTCTCAGCTGCTTTTCGGACCCAAAGGTACTATCTTACTACATTCTGTGGTTTTTTATGTGCAAATTCTGAACCTTAATGTTGATAGCAACTAGGTGGTTGCCATTGTTGCATTCGCAGAGACCCATTATATCGATGACTTAGAGAATATTCTAGACGAATGCATGATACTGTCTTTCAATGCAAAAATAGAGGATGGCAGTGTAGAAGAGGTATCAGTTTTGTTTTTGGGTTTTGTCTTTTACTCACTTCCTTGTTTCATGTTGGTTTTGTTTCTTATTTTCTTCTGTGCATCAGCAATTGTGTAGTGAAAATTTTGAGATGGACAGTCCAAATCGCTCATCTTTTCTTTCAAATCGCCGAGCTAAGCTCAACAAAGATATCTTCACAATTAATTTAATGAGGGACAACATGAACTTCGAAAGATACATCTTCCATTTCTAATGTAACCATATCTGCTCCTTAATTGGGCTATTGTCTTCTAATCGTGTTTAATTTATTGATATTAAAAAATTACTTGTGAAAATTTAAACTATGCTAATTGATATAAATATTAATCACTAATACACAATTGAAGAGAAAAATAGACGTAAACAAGTGACCCCGTCCAGGATCTAACCAAGCCCATAAGCCCTCATAATAAAAATAGGGTTGGAAATATATTTTGCTCTCGCCATTGGTCCTTTAACTCCATTTAATCAAAAATCTGCTCAGATATTTAACTTTTTTCATAAAAAAGAGAACTTCCCTATTTTTTTTTTTTTTTTTTTTTTTTTTTTTTTGTATTTTTTCTGATTTTTTTGAAATTTCTTTTGACCGAGCCACCTATTTTCCAGAACCCTTCTTTTCGGGAGCGACTCAAGTAGGATTTTCGTATCTCTGAGTCGGTTCGGAGTTCGTGTTCGCACAGCCCTGGTTAGGTGGTCGCCTACCCCAATTATGGGATGCTCCATTAAAAATTGTGTTAAATCGTGATCGTTGTCTTTGTTTTGCCTTCAAGAAGAAAGGCGATCTCCTTCAAAACCCTAACGCTTAGCGTGCCTTTTGTCAACATCGCCTCCTCAGACAGCGTTTTGGCTTCTTCCCCGGAAGAATAATTTCAAGAGGACGAAGCGGAGGATCATTTTTGTGTTGTGGGAATTTCAAGCTTCATATGGATTCTAGTAACATTGGCGGATTGTGCTGCCAAAGATACTCACCGAAGGAGGTTGTCACCAAAATGGGTGAAGGCATCTCCCTGGTGCTATCTCGATGGACTGCTCTTCGGACGGCTATAGAATTTGAATGGGCTGGCAGGGATTCTTCTTGAGATGTTTGGTCAACTTCGCCTCGACATTCTCAGCTGGTTTTGCACCTGCACCAAAGGTACTATCTTTCGGATTCCGTAGTTTTTTATGTGCAAATTCTCAACCTTAATGTTGATAGAAACTAGGTTGTAGCAATTGTTGGATTCAGAGAGACCCATTATATCGATGAGTTAGAGAATATTCTGGACGAATGCATGATATTGTCTTTCAATGCAGAAAATAGAAGATGGCAATTAGTAGAAGAGGTATCAGGTTTGTTTTTGGCTTTTGTCTTTTACACCCGCCCTTGTTTAATGTTGGTTTTGTTTCATACTTTCATCTGTCCATCAACAATTGTGTACAGAAAATTCTGAGATGGACAAAGGCAAATCGCTCATCTTTTCTTTCAAATCGCGTAGAAGCTAAGCTCTACAAAGATATCTTAAGCCATAAATTTATTGGGGGACAACATGAACTCGGAAAGATACATCTTCCATTTTTTATGTAACCATATCTGCTCCTTAATTAGGCTATTGTCTTCTAATCGTGTTTAATTTATTGAAATTAAAAAATTACTTGTGAAAATTTAAACTATGATAATTGATATAAAAATTAATCACTTGTACACAATTGTAGAGAAAAATTGACCTAAACAAGTGACCTCGGTGCAGGATGTAACCAAACCCATACACCTCATAATAAAAATAGGGTTAGAAATATATTTTGCTTCTGCCATTGGTCATTGAACTCCATTTAATCAAAATTAGCCCAGATATTTAAATTTTTTCGCAAAATGTGAACATCCCCCACGATATTTTTATTTAAATTTATTTTATTTTATTTTATTTTTTTTTTTTTTGCTAGATTTTTTGTCATTTCTTTTGACCGAATCACCTATTTTTGGAACCCGGTCAATGTGACCCAAGTCGGGCGACTCAAGTAGGATTGTCATATCTCTGAGTCCGTTCAGAGTTCGTGTTACGCGACAGCCCCTGGTTCGATTGTCGCCTGCCTAATTATGGGATGGTCCATTACAAACCGAAGTTCAATCGTGACCTTTGTCTTTGTTTTTTGCCTTCGCAAGAAAGGCGATTTCTTTGAAAACCTAACGCTAGCATGCCTTCTGTCAATACCGCCTCCTCATTAAACGTTTCAGCTTCTTCCCCAAGATTAATTTTAAGAGGAGGAGCAAAGGATCGCTTTCGGCGGTGGGAATTTCAAGCTTCATATGGATTCTTGTAACATTGGCGGATTGAGAAGCCAAAGATACTCACAATGGGAGGTTGTCACCATATTGGGTGAAGGCATCTCCCTGTGCTATCTCGATGGACTGCTCTTGATTGACTATAGAATTTGAATGGGGCGGCATGGATTCTTTGCGAAGTAGTCCAATCAACTTCGCCTCGACATTCTTAGCTGGATTGTTGCACCAAGGTACTATCTCATAGTCGCCTCCTCGACAATCTTAGCTGGTTTGTGCAGACCAAAGGTACTATCTTAATGGATTCTTTAGTTTTTAATGTGCAAATTCTGAACCTTAATGTTGATAGCAACTAGGTTATGCCATTGTTGCATTCGCAGAGACCCGTTATATCGATGACTTGGAGAATATTCTGGACTTAATGCTTCATACCGTCTTTCAATGCAAAATAGAAGATGGCAATGTAGAAGTGGTATCAGTTTTGTTTTTGGTTTTGTCTTTTACACACTTCCTTGTGTCATGTTGGTTTTGTTTCCAATTTTCTTTTGTCCATCAGCAATTGTGTAGTGAAAATTCTAAGATGGACAAAGGCAAATCGCTCATCTTTTCTACGTCAAATCACGCCGGATCTAAGCTCTACAAAGATATCTTTGCCATAAATTTATTAGGGAGAACATGAATTCGAAGGATACATCTTCCATTTCTTATATAACCATATCTTCTACTTAATTGGGCTATTGTCTTCTAATCGTGTTTAATTTATTGATATTAAAAAATTATATGTGAAAATTTAAATTATGATAATTGATATAAATATTAATCACTAATACACAATTGTAGAGAAAAATGGACCTAAACAAGTGACTCCAGTCCCTGATCTAACCAAGCCCATAGGCCTCATAATAAAAATAGGGTTAGAAATATTTTTTGCATCTGCCATTGGTCCTTGAACTCCATTTAATCAAAATCGGCATAGATATTTAACTTGTTTCTCAAAAATGTGAACTTCCCTACATATTTTTATTTTTTTTATTATTTGTGTTCCGAGATTTTTATAATTTCTTTTGACCGAAAGCCACCTATTTTCTGGAACCCAGGTTAGTGTTACCCAAATCAGGGAGGGACTCATGTAGGATTTTCGTGTATTATCTCTGGAGTCGGTTCGAAGTTAGTGTTAAGCACAACCCTGGTTCCGTGGTCATTTTTGCCCTAATTATGGGATGGTCTATTACAAACTGTGGTTCAATCGTTACCTATGTCTTTGTTTTGCCTTCGCAAGAAAGGCGTCTCCTTCAAAACCTAACGCTAAGCGTGCCTTCGTCAACACAGTCTCCTCGCATAATGCTTCAGCTTCTTCCCGTAAGATTAATTTCAAAAAAGACAAACAGAGGATTGTTTTTTTCGTATGGAGGGAATTTCAAGCTTCATATGGATTCCAAAGAACATTGGCGGGATTGAGAAGCCAAAGATACTCACGAAGGAGGTTGTCACTATATTGGGTGAAGGCATCTCCCCGGTGCTATCTCGATGGACTGCACTTTGGACGGCAATAGAATTTGAGTTGGGCGGCAAGGATTCTCACGAGTAGTCAATCAGCTTCGCCTCGACATTTTTTTCTAGTCAGTGTCGCCAGACCAAAGGTACTATCTTACTGGATTCTGTAGTTTTTATGTGCAAATTCTCAACCTTAATGTTGATAGAAACTAGGTTGTAGCAATTGTTGCATTCGTAGAGACCCATTATATCGATGAGTTAGAGAATATTCGATCTAATGCATGATAATTGCCTTTCAATGCAATAGAAGATGGCGATTGTAGAAGAGGTATCGGTTTGTTTTTGGCTTTAGTCTTTACTCCGCCCTTGTTTCATGTTGGTTTTGTTTCATATTTTCATCTGTCCATCAACAATTGTGTAGTGAAAATTCTGAGATGGACAGTGCAAATCATCTCATCATCTTTTCTTTCAAATCACGAGCTAAGCTCTACAAAGATATCTTAAATATGCAAATTTATTGGGGACAACATGAACTTCGGGAAAGATACATCTTCCATTTTTATGTAACCATATCTGCTCCTTAATTAGGCTATTGTCTTCTAATCGTGTTTAATTTATTGAAATTAAAAATTACTTGTGAAATTTTAAACTATGATAATTGATATAAAATTAATCACTTGTACACAATTGTAGAGAAAAATTGACCTAAACAAGTGACCTCGGTGCAGGATGTAACCAAACCCATACACCTCATAATAAAAAATAGGGTTAGAAATATATTTTGCTTCTGCCATTGGTCATTGAACTCCATTTAATCAAAATTAGCCCAGATATTTAAATTTTTTTTAAAATGTGAACATCCCCACGATATTTTTATTTAAATTTATTTTATTTTATTTTTTTTTTTTTTTTTTGCTAGATTTTTGTCATTTCTTTTGACCGAATCACCTATTTTTGGAACCGGGTCAATGTGACCCAAGTCGGGGGCGACTCAAGTAGGATTGTCGTATCTCCGAACCGCTCAGAGTTCGTGTTTCGCACGACCCTGCCGGTTGTCGTCACGCCCTAATTATGGGATGGTCCATTTACAAACTGTGTTCAATCGTTGACCTTTGTCTTTGTTTTGCCTTCGCGCAGAAAGGCGATCTCCTTTGAAAACCTAACGCTAGCATGCCTTCTGTCAACACTTTGTCTCCTCGTTCAACGTTTCAGCTTCTTCCTGAAGATTAATTTTAAGAGGAGGAGCAAAGGATGGATTTTCGAAAGCGGTGGGAATTTCAAGCTTCATAAGGATTCTAGTAACATTGGCGGGATTGACAAGCCAAAGATACTCACTGCGAGGTCGTCACCATATTGGGTGAAGGCATCTCCCTGGTGCTATCTCGAAGGACTTGCTCTTCGAACGGCAATAGAATTTGAGTTGGATGGCAAGGATTCTCCGCGAGTAGTCCGATCAGCTCGCCTCGACATTTTCAGCTGGTGTGGTGAGACCAAAGGTACTATCTTACCGGATTACGAAGTTTTTATGTGCAAATTCTCAACCTTAATGTTGATAGAAACTAGGTTGTAGCAATTGTTGGATTATTAGAGACCCATTATATCGATGAGTTAGAGAATATTACGGACTAATGCATGATATTGTCTTTCAATGCAGAAAATAGAAGATGGCGATTAGAAGAAGGTATCGGTTTTTTTTGGCTTTTGTCTTTTACACCTGGCCTTGTTTAATGTTGGTTTTGTTTCATACTTTCATCCGTCCATCAACAATTGTGTACAGAAAAAATTCGAGATGGATCAAAGGTAAATCGCCATCTTTTCTTTTCAAATCGTAGAGCTAAGCTCTACAAAAGATATCTTAAGCCATAAATTTATTGGGGACAACATGAACTCGAAAAGATACATCTTCCATTTTTTATGTAACCATATCTGCTCCTTAATTAGGCTATTGTCTTCTAATGGTGTTTAATTTATTGAAATTAAAAAAATTACTTGTGAAAATTTAAACTATGATAATTGATATAAAATTAATCACTTGTACACAATTGTAGAAAAAATTGACCTAAACAAGTGACCTCGGTGCGAGGATGTAAACCAAACCCATACACCTCATAATAAAATAGGGTTAGAAAATATATTTTGCTTCGCCATTGGTCATTGAACTCCATTTAATCAAAATTAGCCCAGATATTTAAATTTTTTCAAGCAAAATGTGAACATCCCCCTATGATATTTTTATTTAAATTTATTTTATTTTATTTTTTTTTGTGTTTTTTTGCTAGATTTTTTGTCATTTCTTTTGACCGAATCACCTATTTTTGGAACCCGGGTCAATGTGACCCAAGTCGGAGCTTACTCAAGTAGGATTGTCGTTATCTCCGGAACCGGTTTCGAGTTCGTGGTTCCGCGACAGCCCCGCTTCGGTTGTCGTCGCCCTAATTATGGGATGGTCCATTACAAACCGCGTGTTCAATCGCGGACCTTTGTCTTTGTTTTGCCTTCGCAAGAAAGGCGATCTCCTTGAAAACCTAACGCTAGCATGCCTTCGTCAACATTGTCTCCCTCGTTCAACGTTTCAGCTTCTTCCCAGAAGATTAATTTTAAGAGGAGGAGCAAAGGATCGCTTTTTCGATTGGGAATTTCAAGCTTCATAAGGATTCTAGTAACATTGGCGGGATTGACAAGCCAAAGATACTACTCAAGGAGGTTTGTCACCATATTGGGTGAAGGCATCTCCCAGGTGCTATCTCGAAGGACTGCTCTTGAACGGCAATAGAATTTGAGTTGGACGGCAAGGATTCTCACGAGTAGTCCGATCAGCTCGCCGACATTTTCTTAGCCGGTGTTGCAGACCAAAGGTACTATCTTTACCGGATTCTGTAGTTTTTATGTGCAAATTCTCAACCTTAATGTTGATAGAAACTAGGTTGTAGCAATTGTTGATTCGTTTCAGAGACCCATTATATCGATGAGTTAGAGAATATTCAGACTAATGCATGATATTGTCTTTCAATGCAAAAATAGAAGATGGCAAAGGTAGAAGAGGTATCGGTTTTGTTTTTGGCTTTTGTCTTTTACACCCGGCCCTTGTTTTTATGTTGGTTTTGTTTCATACTTTCATCTGTCCATCAACAATTGTGTACAGAAAATTTTGAGATGGACAAAGGTAAATCGCTCATCTTTTTCTTTCAAATCGCCGAAGCTAAGCTCTACAAAGATATCTTCGCCATAAATTTATTGGGGACAACATGAACTTCCGGAAAGATACATCTTCCATTTTTATGTAACCATATCTGCTCCTTAATTGGGCTATTGTCTTCTAATCGCGTTTTAATTTATTGAAATTAAAAATTACTTGTGAAAATTTAAACTATGATAATTGATATAAAAATTAATCACTTGTACACACTTGTAGAGAAAATGGACCTAAACAAGTGACCCCTAATGGATGTAACCAAACCCATACACCTCATAATAAAAATAGGGCTAGAAATATATTTTTGCTTCCGCCATTGGTCCTTGAACTACATTTAATCAAAATCGGCCTAGATATTTAACTCTTTTCTCAAAAAAACTTCCCCTACATATTTTTATTTTATTATATTATTTGTGTTCCTAGATTTTTGTAATTTCTTTTGACCGAGCCACCTATTTTCTGGAAGCCAGGTTAGTGTTACCTAAATTGGGAGCGACTCAAGTAGGATTTTCAGTATCTCCTCGAAGTCTGGTTCGGTTAGTGTTCGCGACAACCCTGGTTCGGGTGCTCATCTGCCCCTAATTATGGGATGGTCCATTACAAGCCGTGTTCAATCGTTACCTATGTCTTTGTTTTGCCTTAGCAAGAAAGGCGATCTCCTTCAAAAACTAACGCTTAAGTGCCTTACGTCAACACCGGGTCTCTCATTACAATGCTTCACTTCTTCCCCTTAAGATTAATTTCAAAAAAGACAAACAGAGGATTGTTTTCGTATGTGGAAATTTCAAGCTTCATATGGATTCCAAACATTGGCGGGATTGAAAGCCAAAGATACTCACGGAAGGAGGTTGTCACCATATTGGGTGAAGGCATCTCCCCGGTGCTATCTCGGTGGACTGCTCTTCTTGAACGGCAATAGAATTTGAGTTAGGCGGCAAGGATTCTCAATGAAGTAGTTTGATCAGCTCGCCCTCGACATTTTCAACCGGTGTGCATGCACCAAAGGTACTATCTTACTGCGGATTCTGTAGTTTTTATGTGCAAATTCTGAACCTTAATGTTGATAGAAACTAGGTTGTAGCAATTGTTGCATTCGTAGAGACCCATTATATCGATGAGTTAGAGAATATTCTGGACGAATGCATGATACTGTCTTTCAATGTAGAAAATAGAAGATGGCAGTGTACAAGAGGTATCAGTTTTGTTTTTGGGTTTTGTCTTTTACTCACTTCCTAGTTTCATGTTGGTTTTGTTTCTTATTTTCTTCTGTCTATCAGCAATTGTGTAGTGAAAAATGAGAGATGGACATTACTGTCGCACATCTTTTCTTTCAAATCCCGAGCAAAGCTCTACAAAGATATCTTCACCTTAAATTTAATGGGGGACAACATGAACTCGAATGATACATCTTCCATTTCTTATGTAACCATATCTGCTCCTTTAACCGGATATTGTCTTCTAATCGTTTTTAATTTTTGAAATAAAAATTACATGAGAAAATTTGAATTATGATAATTGATATAAATATTAATCACTACTACACAGTTATTGAGAAAAATGGACCTAAACAAGTGACCCCGGTCCAGGATCTTACCAAGCCCATACACCTCATAATAAAAAATAGGGTTAGAAATATTTTTTGCTTCCGCCATTGGTCCTTGAACTCCATTTAATCAAAATCGCCTAGATATTTAAATTTTTTTTTTTCTCAAAAATGTTAACTTCCCCCTAGATATTTTTATTTTATTTTATTATTTGTGTTGCTAGATTTTTGTAATTTCTTTTTGACCGAGCCACCTATTTTCTGGAACCCGGTTTGTGTGACCCAAAGCGGGGCGACTCAAAGTAGGATTTTCGTATCTCTCGAAGTCGGTTCGAGTTCGTGTTCGCACCACCCCGGGTTCGGTGCTCATCTGCCCTAAGTATAGGATGGTCCATTACAAACCTGCGGTTCAATCATCACCTTTTGTCTTTGATTTGCCTTCACAAGAAAGGCGATCTCCTTCAAAACCTAACACTAGCGTGCCTTCTATCCACACAATCTCCCATAACGTTTCAGCTTCTTCCCAAAAGATTAATTTCAGGAGGACAAGTAGAGGATTGTTTTCGTATGCGGTGGGAATTTCAATGTTCATATGGATTCTAGTAACATTGGCGGGATTGAGAAGCCAAAGATACTCACTAAGGAGGCTGTCACCATATTGGGTGAAGGCATGTCCCCGTGCTATCTCGATGGACTGCACTTCAATGGCTATAGAATTTGAATGGGGCGCAAGGATTTTCACAAGTAGTTCGATGCACATTCGCCTCGACATTTTAAGCCGGTTTTGCTTTCGACCAAAGGTACTATCTTACCGGATTCCGTAGTTTTTTATGTGTGCAAATTCCTGAAGCTTAATGTTGATAGAACTAGGTTGTCTTTTCAATGCGAGAGACCCATTATATCGATGAGTTAGAGAATATTGCTGGACCCGAATGCATGATATTGTCTTTCAATGCAGAAAATAGAAGATGGCAGTGTAGAAGAGGTATCGTTTGTTTTGGCTTTGTGTTTTGCTCACTTCCTTGTTTCATGTTGGTTTTGTTTCTTATTTTTATTTTCATCTTCCATCAGCAATTTTGTAGTGAAAATTTTGTGATCAACAAAGGTAAATCATTCATCTTTTCTTTCAAATCACGAGCTAAGCTCTACAAAGATATCTTAAGCCATAAATTTATTGGAGGACAACATGAACTCGGGAAGACACATCTTCCATTTTTATGTAACCATATCTGCTCCTTAATTGGGCTATTGTCTTCTAATCATGTTTAATTTATTGATATTAAAAATTACATGTGAAAATTTAAACTATGATAATTGATATAAATATTAATCACTTATACACAATTGTAGAGAAAAATGGACCTAAACAGGTGACCCCTGACCAGGGATCTAACCAAGCCCATTCCTCCATAATAAAAATAGGGTTAGAAATATATTTTGCTTTTCGCAATTGGTCCTTGAACTCCTTTTAATCAAAAATCGGCCTAGATATTTAACTTTTTCACAAAATGTGAACTTCCCTATGATATTTATTTTATTTTATTATTTTTTGCAAGATTTTTGTAATATCTTTTACCGAGCCACCTATTTTCCGAACCCTGGTTCGCTTTGACCCATGTCGGAGCGACTCAAGTAGGATTTTCAGATCTCCTCGAAGTCGGTTCGAGTTCGTGGTTCGTGACAGCCCTGGTTGGGTGGTCGCCTCCCTAATTAAGAGATGGACCATTACAAATTGTGTTCAATCATGACCTTTGTCTTTGTTTTTCCTTCGCAAGAAAGGCGATCTCCTTGAAAACCTAACGCTTAGCGTGCCTTACGTCAACACCGCTCCTCGTCTGAACGCTTCAGCTTCTTCCCCAAGATTAATTTCAAGAGGACGAAGCGGAGGATCATTTTCGTATGGTGGGAACTTCAAGCTTCATATGGATTCTAGTAACATTGGCGGATTGAGCAGCCAATGATACTCACGAAGGAGGTTATCACCATATTGGGTGAAGGCATCTCCCCAGTACTATCTCGATGGACTGCTCTTGGGCGGACTATAGAATTTGAATGGGCGGCAGGGATTCTCGCATAAAGTCTGTTCAGCTCACCTCTAACATTCTCAGCTGGTTTGGCGCTTGGTACCAAATGGTACTATCTTACCGGATTCGTAATTTTTGAGTGTGCAAAATAAACCTTTAATGTTGATAGCAACTAGGTTGTTGCCATTGTTGCATTTCAAGTAGAGACCCATTACATCGATGACTTAGAGAATATTCTGGACGAATGCAGGATACTGTCTTTCAATGCAGAAAATAGAAGATGGCAGTGTAGAAGAGGTATCAGTTTTGTTTTAGGATTTTGTCTTTTACTCACTTCCTTGTTTCCTGTAGGTTTTGTTTCTTATTTTCTTCAGTCCATCAGCAATTGTGTTGTGATATTTCTGAGATGGATAGTGCAAATCGCTCAGCTTTTCTTTCAAATCACGCCCGAGCCAAGCACTACAAAGATATCTTTTGCATAAATTTATTGGGGACAACATGAACTTCGGAAAGACACATCATCCATTTTTTATGTAACCATATCTGCTCCTTAATTGGGTTATTGTCTTCTAATCGTGTTTTAATTTATTGATATTAAAAATAACTTGTGAAAATTTAAACTATGATAATTGATATAAAAATTAATCACTAATACACATTTGTAGAGAAAATGGACTTAACCAAGTGACCCCAGATCAGGATCTAAACAAGCCCATCACGCCTCATAACAAAAATAGGTTAGAAATTTATTTTCCTTCCGCCATTGGTCCTTGAACTCCATTCAATCAAAATTGGCTCAGATATTTAACTTTTTTCACAAAAGTGAACTTCCCCACCCGATTTTTTATTTTATTTAAAATTATTTTATTAATATTTTGCAAGATTTTTGTTATTTATTTTGACCATGCCACCTATTTTTTTGGAACCCATGTCAGTGGTGTGACCCATGTCGGGAGCTTACTCAAGTTGGATTTTTGTATCTCCGAGTCGGTTCGGAGTTCGTGGTTCGCCGCGACCTTTGTTCCCGTTGTCATCTCCCCTAATTAAGGGATGGTCCATTACAAATTGTGTTCAATCATGACCTTTGTCTTTGTTTTGCCTTCGTAAGAAAAAGCGATCTCCTTGAAAACCTAACGCTTAGCGTGCCTTTCTGTCAACACCATCTCCTCTCATATACCGCGGTCTGACTTCTTCCCGGAAGATTAATTTCAAGAGGACAAGCTGAGGATCATTTTCGTCGGTGGGAATTTCAAAGTTCATATGGATTCTAGTAACATTGGCGGGATTGAGAAGCCAAAGATACCTCACCCGGAGGGTTGACACCATATTGGGTGAAGGCATCTCCTGGTGATATCTCGATGGACTGCTCTTTGAACGGCTATAGAATTTGAATGGGGTGGCAAGGATTCTCACGAAGTAGTCTGATCAGCTTTCCCGACATTTTCAGCTGGTTTCGCACCAAAGGTACTATCTTATTGGATTCTCAGTAGTATTTTATGTGCAAATTCGAACCTTAATGCTGATAGCAACTAGGTTGTAGCATTTGTTGCATCTCGCATCGACCCATTATATCGATGAGTTAGAGAATATTCTGTATCTAATGCATGATATTGTCTTTCAATCTGCAAAAATAGAAGATGGCAAGTAGAAGAGGTATCGCTTTTGCTTTAGGCTTTTGTCTTTACTCACTTCCTTGTTTCATGTTGGTTTTGTTTCTTATTTTTAATTGTCCATCAGCAATTGTGTAGTGAAAATTTATAGATGGACAAATGCAAATCTTTTTCTTTTTCTTTCAAATCGCCGAAGCTAAGCTCTACAAAGATATCTTCACCATAAATTTATTGGGGACAACATGAACTTCGAAAGGCACATCATCCATTTTTATGTAACCATATCTCTGCTCCTTAATTGGGCTATTGTCTTCTAATCGTGTTTAATTAATTGATATTAAAAAATAAATATGTGAAAATTTAAACAATGATAATTGATATAAATATTAATCACTAATACACAATTGTAGAGAAAAAATGGACCTAAACCGGTGACCCTGACCAAGATCTAATGAAGCCCATAAGCCTTCATAACAAAAAATAGGGTTAGAAATATATTTTTTCATTACCATTGGTCCTTGAACTCCATTTAATCAAAATTGGCCGAGATATTTAACTTTTTTCACAAAAGAGAACTTCCCTTTGATATTTTTATTTTTTTTTTTTTTTATTTTATTTTTATTTTATTTTATTTTATTTTATTTTATTTTATTTTATTTTTTTATTTTTTTTGCTTGATTTTTTTTTTTTTATTTTTTGACTGAGCCAACTATTTTTTGAACCTGGTCAAGTGACCCAAGTCGGGGCGTCACAAGTAGGATTTTTGTATCTCCTGAGCCTGCCAGTTCGTGTTAAAATGATACTGGTTCGGTGGTCGATGCGCCCCATTATGGGATGGTCCATTACAAATTGTGTTCATTAAGTGACCTTTTGTCTTTGTTTTGCCTTGCCTTCTGCAAGAAAGGTGATCTCTTTGAAAACCTAACGCTTAGCATGCCTTCTCACAACACCGCCTCTCCTCAACGCTTTTAGCTTCTTCCCGAATATTAATTTCAAGAGGACGAAAGCAAAGGATCATTTTCGTCGTGGGGGAATTTCAAGCTTCATATGGATTCTAGTAACATTGGCGGGATTGAGCAGTCAATGATACTCACTAAAGGAGGCTATCACCATATTGGGTAAACACATCTCCCCGGTGCTATCTTTGATGGACTGCTCTTCTGGGCAACTATAGAATTTGAATGGGGCGGCAGTGATTCTCCGAAGTAGTCCGGACGGCCTGCCTCTCCGACCTTTTCGCTAACCGGTTTATGCAGACCAAAGGTACTATCTTACCGATTTCGTAGTTTTTATGTGCAAATTCCGAACCTTAATGTTGATAGCAACTAGGTTGTTGCCATTGTTGCATTCGGCAGAGACCCATTATATCGATGATTTAGAGAATATTCGATCTAATGCATGATATTGTTCTTCAATGCGTAAAATAGAAGATGACAATGTCAAGAGGTATCGGGCTTGCTTTGTGGGCTTTTGTCTTTTACTCACTTTTGTTTCATGTTGGTTTTGTTTCGCTTTTAATTGTCCATCCGCAGAATTGTGTAGTGAAAATTATGAGATGGACAAGGTAAATCACTCATCTTTTTTCTTTCAAATCATGAGCTAAGCTCAAAGATATCTTTGCCATAAATTTATTGGGGACAACATGAACTCGAAATAAACATCTTCTATTTTTATGTAAACATATTTATTTAATTGGCAATTGTCTTCTAATCGAAGTTTAATTTATTGATATTAAAAATTACATGTGAAAAATTTTAAACTATGATAATGGATATAAATATATTTATCACTAATACTCAATTTTAGGAGAAAATGGACCTTAAACAATTGACTCGATCTAACCAAGCCCAAATGCCCTTAATAAAAAAGGGTTGAAATATATTTACCTCCGGCCATTGGTCCTGAACTCTATTTAATCAAAATTGGCTAGATATTTAACTTTTTCACAAAAAAGTGAACTTCCCACCCATTTTAATTTAATTTAATATTCTAATTTAATTTTTTGATTTTTTGCTAGATTTTTTGTTATTTCTATTGACCTAGCCACCAATTTTTGAAACCCGGGTCAGACCCAAGGTCGGGAGCAACTCAAGCAGGGATTTGGTACGCATCTTTGAGTCGGTTCAGAATTTTGCCCTCACAACCCGTCTGATGGTCGCCCTGGCCTCTACTATGGGATGGTCCATTATTACAAACCGTGGTTCAATCGTGACCTTTGTTTTAGTTTCTTTGCCTTCTCGCAAGAAAGGCTATCTCCTAGAAAACCTAACGCTAGCATGCCTCTCACACAACACCGCCTCCTTAGTACGTTGTTTCAGCTTCTTCCCGAAGATTAATTTCTAGAAGACCCAGCGAGGATCATTTTTCTCGCGGAAATTTCAAGCTCATATGGGATTCTAGTAACATTGGTGGGATTGAACAGGCAAAGCTACTCACGGCGTGGAGGTTGTTCCCATATTGGGTGACGGCATCTCCCACAGTGCTATCTGAATGGACTGCTCTCTTCAAACGGCTATAGAATTTGAATTGGGCGGCAGGGATTCTGCGTAAGTCTGATCCCCTTCGCCTTTGACATTCTTATTGGGTTTGCATTTGACCAAAGGTACCGGCCTTCTTGGATTCGTTTTTTTATGTGCAAATTCTGAACCTTAATGTTGATGCTATAAATAGGTTGTTGCCATTGTTGCATCCCTCAGAGAGACCCATTATATCAATGACTTAGAGAATATTCTCGATCTAATGCATGATATCGCCTTCAACAAATACGGATGGCGCGTGGAAGAGGTATCGGCTTTGTTTTGATTTTGGTCTATTACTCACTTCTTTTTGTTTCATGTTGTTTTGTTTCTATTTTCTCGGGTCATTCATCAAAGAATTGTAGTGAAAATTTTAGATGGACAAAGCATTAAATCGCCTTTCATCTTTTCTTTTAATTCACGAAGATAAATGGCAAAAGATATATCTTCGTTATAATTGATAGGGGACAAGACGAACTCCGGAAAGATACATCTTCCATATCTTATGTAACCATATTCGTCTAATTGGGCTATTGTCTTCTAATCATGTTTAATTTATTGATATTAAAAAATTACATGCGTGAAAAATTTAAACGATGATAATTTATATAAATATTAATCACTAATACTCAATTGTGGAGACAAATGGACCTTAAACGACCCCGGTCCAGGATCTTAACCAAGCCCATACATTTTCAATAAAAATAGGGTTAGAATTTATTTTGCTTCCGCCCCATTGGCCCTTGAACTCCATTTAATCAAACGCCTAGATATTTAACTTTTTCACAAAAAGTGAACTTCCCCATGATCATTTAATTTTTTTTATAATTATTTTTTTTTTTTGTTATTTTTGACCGAGCCAACCTTCATTTTCGGAACCCGGGTCAATGTGACCCAAGTCGGGAGCTACCCAACTGATTTATGATTCTTCGAAGTCGTTCGAGTTTGTGTTCTCGTGAGCCGTGTTCTTCGGTGGCTCGCCCTATTCCACTATGGGATGGTCCATTACAAATCGCGGTTCAATCGTGGACCTTCGCCTTTAGTTTTGCCTTGGCAAGAAAGGCATCTCCATGAAAACCTAATGCTAGTGCTCTTCACAACACCGGCCTCGCATGTTGTTTCAAATTTTCTTCCGTTAAGATTAATTTCAAGAGGACGAAGGAGATTTTTTTCGTGCAGGGAATTTCAAGCTTCATGGATTCTAGTAACATTGGAGATAGGAGCAGCCAAAGATACCTAATGCCGGAGGGTGTCACCCATATTGGGTGAAGGCATCTCCCCGGGTGCTATTCCCGATGGATCGGAACCGCTATAGAATTTGAATGGGCCTAGGGATATCGCGATGACGCCCGGATCGCACGCCCGACAGTTTCAGCTGGTTTGTGCAGACCGGCGTACCGCTCTTACCGGATTCGTAGTTTTTATGTGCGCAAAATTCTGAACCTTAATGTTGATAGCAACTAGGTTGTTGCCATTGTTCCATTCAAGAGACCCAATATAACGATGAGTTAGAGAATATTTCGATCTAATGCATGATATTGTCTTTCAATGCAAATAGACAAGATGACAAAGTAGAAGAGGTATCAATTTTTTTTTGTGTTTTTGTCTTTTACCACTTCTTTGTTTCACGGTTTTTTTCTTTATTTTTGTCGGCCTATCTCGCACTCTCAGAGTGAAAATTTTGAGATGGACAAGGTAATCACCATCATTTTCTTTTCAAATCAGCGAAGCTAGGCTCAACAAAGATATCTTCCCATAAACTTATATTGGTAGGGACAACATGAACTCGAAAGATACATCTTCCATTTCTTATGTAACCATATCTCGCTCTTAACGGCAATTGTCTTCTAATCGTGTTTTAATTTATTGATATTAAAAAATTACATGTGAAAATTTAAACTTTGATGAGGGATATAAATATTTACCGTAAGAATAATCAATTGTGGGAGACAAATGGACTTCAACAAGTGACCCCGGTCTCGATCTAACCAAGCCCATACATTTCATAATTAAAAAATAGGGTTGAAATATATTTTATTCCGCATTAGTCCTTGAACTCCATTTAATCAAATCCGCTTAGAAATTTAACTTTTTGTCAAAAGTGAACTTCCCCAATGATTATTTATATATTTAATTAAAATATTTATATTTTTTATTTTTTTATTTTTTTTTTGATTTTTTGCTTTTCTCGTTGACTCAGCCACCTACTTTCCTAAACCCGGGTCAAGCAGACCCAAGCCCGAGCCGTAATTCAAGTAGGATTTACGATTCTCGAAGCCTGTTCTCGAAGCTTGTGTTCTCGCGAGTCCCCGTCTGGATAGCCGTCATTTTAATTATGGGTGGATGGTCCATTACAAATTGTGTTCAATTGTGGTCTTTGTCTTAGTTTTGCCTTCAAGTAAGAAAGCGATCTCCTTGAAAACCTAACGCTACGCGGTGGCCTTCTCAACACCGGGCTCCTTTGTACGTAAAGGTTTCCAGCTTTTCCCGAAGATTAATTTCAAGAGGACGGCTGAGGAGCATTTTCGCGGCGGTGGGAATTTCAAGCTTCATATGGATTCTGTAACATTGGCGGATAGAGCAGCCAAAGATACTCACTTAAGGAGGGTGTCACCATATTAGGTGAAGGCATCTCCCTGGTGCTATCTCGATGGACTGCTCTTCTCGAATAGCTATAGAATTTTGAATGGGCCGGGTAGGATTCTCGCGATGACGCCCGACGTGGGCACGCCTCGACATTCTCAGCTGGTTTGTGCGCACCAAAGGTACCGCCTTACTGGATTCCGAAGTTTTTATGTGCAAATTTTGAACCTTAATGTTGATAGCACCAGGTTGTGCCAATGTTCCATTCGCAGACCCATTATATCGATGACTTAGAGAATATTCTGACCTAATGCATGATACCAAATGTAGTGAAGATGGCATTGTAGAAGAGGGATCGGGCTTTTAGGTTGGTGATTTTGTATTACCACTTCCTTGTTTTCAAGTTGGTTTTACTATTTTCTTCATTCCACTCAGTACCAAGAAAATTTAAGCTGGATAGTGCAATATCGCGACATCTTTTCTTTTTCAAATCACGAGCTAAGCTCTACAAAGATATGTTCGACATAACCTTATTGGGGACAATGAACTTGGAAGATACATCTTCATTTTATGTAACCAAATCCTTAATCACATTGGTTTAAGTAAAGCTCATCTTTACTAGATTCGTTGTTTTATGTGCAAAATTTGGACCTTAATGTTGATAGCAAATAGGTTGTTGCCATTGTTACATTCGCAGACCTTTTATATCGATGACTTAGAAATATTCTCGACGAATGCGCGTGATACTATCTTTCAATGCAGAAATAGAAGATGGCAACTGTAGAAGAGGTATCAGTTTGTTTTTGATTTTGTCTTTACTCACTTCCTTTGTTTCATGTTGGTATTTTTCTTATTTTCTTCTGTCCATCAACAACTGTTTAGTGAAAATTTGAGCTATACAGTGTAAATCGCCATATCTTTTTTTTTTCAAATCGCCGAAAGCTAAGCTCTACAAAGATGAGTTCGCCTTAAATTTGAGGTGGGACAAATATGAACTCGAAAGATACATCTTCCATTTCTATGTAGCCATATCTGCTTAACCGGGCAATTGTCTTGATTAATTTATTGACATTAAAATTACATGTGAAAATTTAAACTATGATAATGAATATAAATAGTTATCACTAATACTCAATTGTGGAGCAAATGGACCCAAACAAGTGACCCTGTCCTATATCTAACCAAGCCCATACATTTCATAATAAAAATAGTTAGAAATACTTTTGCTTCCGCCATTGGTCCTGAACTCTATTTAATCAAAATTGAGATATTTACCTTTTCAAAAAAGTGAACCCCAAGATCCTTTATTTCTAACCAATTTTAATATTTTTATTTTATTTTTTTTTGCTTGATTTTTGTTATTTCTTTTGACCGAGCTACCTACTTTCGGGAACCCAGGTCAGTCCGAGATCTCCAAGTCGGAGCGACCTTCCAAGTAGGATTTACGTATCTCTTGAGCGACATTAATTTGCCATCACGCGAAGAAAAGCGCGATTCTGAAACCCAACGCGTTTCCTCGCCGCAACACCTCCCCGCTCTCACATAACATTTCAGCTTTCGCTGGAAGATAAATTTCAAGAGGACGGGCGGGAGGATCAAGCTGTATGGGTTAACTTCTTCAAGTTTCATATATATGGATTCTAGTAACATTGGCTGGATTGAGCTAGCCAAAGATACCACTAAGGAGAGCTGTCACCATATTGCGAAGGCATCCACCGGGTGCTATTATCGGCTCGACCGCTTCCTTCGACCGCTATAGAATTTTGAATGGGCGTAGGGATTCTAGCTTAAAAGTCTTATCAGCCTCCCCATGACATAGCTGGCTTTTACTTGCACCAAAGGTTCTATCTTTTACCGGATTCGTGAAGTTTTTTTTATGTGCAATTCTGAACCTTTAATGTTAATAGCAACTAGGTTGTTGCCATTGTTGTATCTCTCGCAGACCCATTATATATCATAAGTAACTTAGAGAATATTCTGCAATCTAATGCATGATAATCGCCTTTCAATGCCGAAAAGAGGATGACAAAGTGGAAGAAGAGGTATCGCTTTGTTTTGATTTTGTCTTTACTCACCTCCCTTTGTTTTCATGTTGGTATTGTTTCATCCTCTTCCAAGAATTGTGTAGTGAAAATTTAAGATGGACAAGCAGTTAATCGCCATTCTTTTTTCTTTTCGCTGAGCTGAAAGACCAAAAGATCTTCATAAATTGGGAACAACATTATGAACTGAAAGATACATCTCCATTTTTAACCATATCCTGGGTTCATATTATTTGGGGCTATTGTCTTTAATCGCGGTTTTAATTTCTTGATATTAAACAATTACATGTGAAAATTCTAAACCATGATAATTGATATAAATATTAATCACTAACACACAATTGTGAGAAAAATGGACCTAAACAAGGACCTGTCCGTGATCTTACCAAGCCATAACACCATAATAATAAAATGTTAGAAATATATTTTTTGTCATTGGTCCCTGAAATCCATTTAATCAAAATTGGCCCCTGATATAACCTTTTTTCACAAAATGGTACCTTCCCCAAGAAAGGGCTTTTTTTTTTTTTTTTTCTTTTGATTTTGTAATTTTTTTGAACTGGTTAGTGTGAACAAGTCGGAGCTGCACTCAAGTAGGTTTTTCATATTGAAGTCGGCCCGGAAGTTCGGGACCAGACACTGGTTCTAGGTCACCGCCCCACTATGGAATGGTCCATTACAACCCAATTAATCAGACCTTTATCTTGTTTCACCTTTCGCAAGAAAAGCGATGATCCCTGAAAAACCTAACGCTTAGCGTGTTCTCTCCGTCAACACCGGTTGCCTCCCTCATACAACATTGGCTCCCAAGAAAATTTGAAGAGGACCCAGCTGAGGATAGTTTTCGCCATGGGAAAAAATCGAGCTCATATGGATTCTAATAACATGGATTGAGTAGCCTAAGATACCTTCACTTGAGGAGGCTATCACCATATTGGTGAAGGCATCTCCCTTGGTGCTATCCGATGGACCGCCTCTGACCGGCCATAGAATTTGAAAGGGCTGTAGGGAGTTCTCGGAAGAGTCTGATCAGCTCGGCCTTTGACATTCTCCGAGCTGGCCTGGCACATCCCAAAGGTTCTATTTTAGATTTGATTTTTTTTATGTGCAAAATTTAAACCTTAATGTTGATAGCAACTAGGGTTGTTGCATTGTTGTATCTCACAGAGACCCAATATATCTTTGAGTTAGAGAATGACTGGATCTAATAACGATATTGTTCTTCAATGCGTAAATAGAGGATTGGCGCTGGTAGAAAAGGTATTAGTATTGTTTTGATTTTGTCTTTTATTCACCTTTGTTCATGTTTGGTATTGTTTCTTATTTTCTTTGTCCATCAGCAATTGTGAAGTGAAAAAATTCTAACATGGACAAAGGCAAATCGTCATCTTTTCTTTTCAAATCAAATAAGAAGCTAATGCCAACAAAGATATCTTCGGCCATAAATTTATATTGGGGACAACATGAACTCCTGAAGACACATCTTCCATTTCTTATGTAACCATATCTGTTCCCAAATTGGCTATTGTCTCTAATCGTTTAATTTATTGATATTAAAAAATTACATGGGGAAAATTTAAACTATGATAATTGATATAAATACACCACTAATACACAATTGTAGAGAAAACGGCCCCAAACAAGTGACCCCCGTCCCCGGATGTAACCAAGCCCACACACCTCATAAATAAAAATAGGGTTTGAAATATATATTGTTTCGCCATTGTCCCTGAACCCATTTATTCAACATCAGCCTGGGCCATTTAACTTTTTTTTTTCACAACATGAGAACCACCCCACGAAATATTTTTTTTTTATTTATATTTTTTTTTGTTTGATTTTTTTTAATTTTGGACCGAAATTTTTTCGAACCGTGGTTAGGACCCAAGTCTAGAGGACTCGTAAGTAGAATTTTGTATCTTTATTCGGTTCGAGTACATGTTTGCACGCCTGTTCGGTGGTCGCCTTGCCCACTATGGATGGTCCATAAAACTGTTCAATCGTAACCTTTATTTTATTTTTGCCTTCACAAGAAAGTACATGCATCTCCTTGAAAACCTAACCGCCTTCTGTCAATATCGCCTCAGACAACATTTTAGTCAGTCCGGAAGAAAAATTTCAAGAGGACTAGCTGAGCATAAGCCAGATCGGAGAATATCAAGCTCATATGGATCTTCGTAGTAACATTGGCACCCCTAAGATACCTAAGAGGTCAAGTCACCATATTGGGTGAAGGCATCCCCTTGGTGATATCTCTCGATGGACCGCTTCTGGACGGGCATATAGAATTTGAATGGCCCCAGCTGTAGTCCTAGTCTGATCAGCTCGCCTCCCACATTTCTTAGTCGGTTTGCTGCACCAAAGGTACTCATCTTACCGATTTCATATTTTTATGTGCAAATTTAAACCTTAAAAGTTGATAGCAACTAGGTTGTTGCCATTGTTGCATTCAGAGACCCATTATATCTATGAGTTAGAGAATATTCGATCTAATGGATACCGCCTTTCAATGCGCAAATAGAGATGGTAGAAAGGTATCATATTGTTTTGATTTTGTCTTTTACTCACTTCCTTTGTTTCATGTTGGTATTGTTTTTATTTTCTTCTATCCATGAGCAATTGTGAAGTGAAAATTCAGAGATGGACAAGGGTAAATCGGGTCATCTTTTCTTCAAATCACCTAGCTAAGCTCAACAAAGATATCTTCGGCCATAAATCATTGGGGACAACATGAACCGAAAGACACATCTTCCACTACTTACTGCAACCATATTCGTCTCTAAATTGGGCTATTGTCTTCTTATCGTGTTTAATTTATCGATATTAAAAATTACATGTGAAAAATATATAAACTATGCTAATTGATAAAATATTAATCACTAATACACAATTGTAGAGAAAATGGGATAAAACCAAGGGACCCCGGGTCCTGGATGTAACCAAGCCCACACCCATAATAAAAAAATAGGTTTGAAATATTTTTTGCTTTAGCCATTGGTCCTTGAACCCATTTATTCAACATCAGCCCGTATATTTAACTTTTTTTCACAACACATGAACTTCCCACCCAATAAATATTTATTTTATTTTATTTTATTCATTTTTTTTTTTTTTGCTTTTGATTTTTTTAAATTTCTTTGGACCGAGCCACCCATTTTCCTCGAACCAGGTTAGGACCTGGCCGGGAGCCACTCAAGTAGGATTTTTTATCTTCGAAGTCGGCCTGAGTTCTATTTTGCACGTGGTCTCGGTTTGGTCGCCCGCCCACTATGGGATGGTCCATACAAACCGGTGGTTCAATCGCGGACCTTTTGTCTTTGTTTTGCCTCTCACAAGAAAGGCTTATCTCCTTGAAAACCAACGGCCGTCAACAACACCGCTCGCATTAACATTTTAGCTTCGCCCCTAAGAAAAAATTTCAAGAGGACTTAGCGGAGCATAGTTTTCGTGATCGGGAATATCAAGCTCATATGGATTCTAGTAACATTACGGGATTGGAGCAGCTAAAGATACTCAATGGCGAAGGAGGTTGTCACCATATTGGCTGAAGGCATCTCCCCGGTGCTATCTCTCGATGGACTGATCTTTCGACGCTATAGGGATTTGAATGGGCTGGCAGAGATTCTCACAAGAAGTCAGATCGGCTCGCCTCGATATTCTCAACCGGTGTGCTAATCAAAGGTACCATCGAATTACATTACATTTTATGTGCAAATTTTGAACCTTAAAGTTGATAGCAACCAGGTTGTTGCCATTGCTGCATTCGCCAGACCCATTATGTCTAATGACTTAGAGAGAATATTGTGGATGAATGCATGATAATCGCCTTCAATGGCAGAAATAGAGGATTGCGGCAGAAGAGGTATCCCTTTGTTTTTCGGATTTTTTTACTCACTTACTGTTTCATGTTGGTTTTGTTTCTTATTTTCTTCCCAGCTGCAATAGTGTAGTGAAAATTTAGAGATGGACAGTCCAAATCGCCATCTTTTTTTTCAAATCGCCGAAGCTAAGTTTCAACAAAGATATCCCTCGCCATGAATTTATTTTGGCAACAAGATGAAATCAGAAAGATACATCTTCCATTTTAAGCAACCATATTTGTTCTTGATTGGCTATTATCTTCTAATTGTTTTTAATTTATTGGTATTAAAAAAAATTACATGTGAAATTTAAACTATGATAATTGATATAAATATTAATCACTAATACACAATTAGAGAAAATGGACCCAAACAAGTGACCCATGTCCACATCAACCAAGCCTATATAATTCATAATAAAAATAGGGTTAGAATATATTTGCTGTCGCCATTGGTCCTGAACCCATTTAATCAAAAATCAGACCAGATATTTAACTTTTTTTCAAAAATGTGAACTTCCCAATATTTTATTTTTTTTATTTTATTTTTATTTGTTTTTTACTTGATTTTTTGTAATTTCTTTGACCGAGCCACCTATATTGAACCCGGTTAGTAATCCCAGCTCCAGCCACTCAGGATTTTTTGTATTGTAGTCGGTTTAGAGTTTGTGTTTGCAATGCCCTGTCTCGTGGTCGTCCGCCCAATTATGGATGGTCCATTACAAACCCAGGTTCAATCTGCGGACCTTGTCTTACTTTGTCTTCAAGAAGAAAGGCCCCATGAAAACCCAACACTAGTGTGTGCTCGTGTCAACACCGCTGCAGACAACGCCGGCCCCGAAGATAAATTTGAAGAGGACCTAGCAGAGGATAAGGTTTTCGTGGGTGGAATTTCAAGCTTCATATGGATTCCAGCAACATAGGCAGGATTGAGCAGCTAAAGATAATCAATGGCGGAGGCTGTCACCATATTGGGTGAAGGCATCTCGTGTGCTATCCTCGATGGACTCCCCCTGACCTATAGAATTTGAATGGGTCGGGGGCCAAGAAGAAGTCAGATTAGCTCCCCGACATTCTCAGCGGTGTGCGCGAGACCCAAGGTACTATCCATATCTTAATGGGATTGAAGTTTTATGTGTGTGCAAAATTTTAAACCAAAAGTTGATAGGCAACTAGGTTGTTGCCATTGTTGCATTCAGTGGAGACCCATTATATTTCTATGACTAAGAGAATATTCTGGACCTAATCCATGATACCCGTCTTTCAATGCAAATAGTGGATGGCGCTGTAGAAGAGGTATCGATTTTGTTTTTGGATTTTGTCTTTTACTCACCTACTTGTTTCATGTTGGTTTTGTTTCTTATTTTCTTCAGTCCATCTGCAATAGTGTAGTGAAAAATTCTGTGGATGGACAGTCCAAATCGCTAATCTTTTTTTTCAAATCAAATCAGCTAAGCTCAACAAAGATATCTTCGGCCATAAATTTATTGGGCACAACATGAAATCGGAAAGATACATCTTCCATTTCTTAAGCAACCATATTTGCTCCTTGATTGGGCTATTATCTTCTAATTGTGTTTAATTTATTGGTATTAAAAAATTACATGTGAAAATTTAAACTATGATAATTGATATAAATATTAATCACTAATACACAATTGTAGAAAAAAAGAAAACAAGTGACCCCCGCCCGTGATCTAACCAAGCCCATACCCCTCATAATAAAAAACAGGGTTAGAATGTATTTTGCTTCCGCTTTATTGGTCCTTGAACTGTATTTAATGAAAATCAGCCCAGATATTTAACTTTGTTCACAAATGAGAACTTCCCAATGATTATTTTATTTATTTTTTTTTCTTTTTTTTTTTGCTCGCTTTTTTTTATATTTTAGTCGACCGAGCTACCTATTTTTCGAACCCCAAGCATGGACCCTAGTGGGAGCCACTCAAGTAGGATTTTGTATCTCGTAGTCGATTCGAGTTCGTGGTTTTTGTAATGCCTCTGGTTCGTGGTCATCATTCTACTATGGGATGGTCCATTACAAACCGGGTTCAATCGCGACCTTTGTTTTTACTTTGCCTTTGCAAGAAAGGCTGCATTTTGAAAACCTAACGCTTAAGCGTGCCTTCGGTCATCAATAATACTTTGGCTTCATCCAAAGATAAATTTCCCCAAGAGGACGAAGAGGATAGTTTTCATGGGTCTTAATTTAAAGCTTCATATGGATTCTAGTAACATTGGCGGGATTGGCGAATGAAGAAACTCAATGGCGAGGTATCTGTCACCATATTGGGTGAAAGGCATCTCTCTCGTGCTATCTCGCTGACCGCTCTTCGGACGGCTATAGAATTTGAATGGGCGGCAGGGATTCTCAGAAGAATTCGATCAGCTCGCCTTGACATTCTCACCGGTGTGCGGTAATTAAAGGTACCATCTTATTGGATTCGTAGTTTTTATGTGCTGGATTTGAACCATAAAGTTGATAGCAACTAGGTTGTTGCCATTGTTGCATCATGAGAACCATTATATCTATGACTTACGTAATATTACGACCTAATGCATGATATTGTCTTTCATTGCAGAAATAGAGGATGGTCAAGTAGGTATCAATTTTGTTTTTGATTTTGTCTTTTACCACTTACTTGTTTCATGTTGATTTGTTTCTTCTTTTCT
Source organism: Aristolochia fimbriata (assembly GCA_019845555.1). Classification (NCBI taxonomy): domain Eukaryota; kingdom Viridiplantae; phylum Streptophyta; class Magnoliopsida; order Piperales; family Aristolochiaceae; genus Aristolochia; species Aristolochia fimbriata. The sequence continues at coordinate 16,025,771 of CM034082.1, read as the reverse complement.
TCTATCCATCTGCAATAGTGTACTAAAAAATTGAGAGATGGACAGTCCAAATCGCTAATCTTTTTTCTTCCAAATCGGAGCTGAAGTCTTCCTCAACAAAGATATCTTCGCCATAAATTTATTGGCCAACATGAAATTGGAATCTTCCATTTCTTAAGCAACCATATTCTGCTACTTAATTGGGCTATTATCTTCTAATTGTGTATAATTTATTGGAATTAAAAAAAAAATTACATGTGAATTTAAACTATGATAATCACCGATATAAATATTAATCACTAATACACAATTGAGAGAAAAATGGACCCAAACAAGTGACCCGGTCCAGATCTAACCAAGCCCATACTCTTTCAAAATAAAGAGGGTTGAAATATATTTTTGCTTCGCCATTGGTCCTTGAACTCCCATTTAATCAAAATCAGCCATGATATTCAACTTTTTTCACAAAATGTGAACTTCAATGATATTTTTATTTTATTTTATTAATTTATTTATTTTTTTGCTTGATTTTTTTAAATTTCTTTGACCTGAGCCACCTATTTTTGAACGCGGGTTAGTGTGACCCAAGTTGGGAGCGACCCAAGTAGGAGTTTTGAATCTTGAGTCTGCTCGAGTTCGTGGTTTGCACAGCCTGTATTCCGGTGGTGGCTGCCTTAATTATGGGATTGTCCATTACAAATTGTGTTCAATCTGTAACCTTTGTCTTTATTTTTTCCTTCAAGAAAGGCGTATCTTTGAAAACCTAACATTGCGTGCCTTGTGTCAACACCGCTTCCTTTGTATTAACATTTCAGCTTCTCTGGAAGATAAATTTCAAGAGGACCGAGCGAAGGATCATTTTCGCGGCGATTGGGAATTTCAAGTTTCATATGGATTCTAGTGACATGGATTGAGCAGCCTAAGAAACTAAGGAGAGGTCACCATATTGTGAAGGCATCTCCTTGGTGCTATCTCCGATAGACTGCTCTTCTGGCGGCTATAGAATTTGAATGGGCCCCGGGATTCTCCATGCAAAAATAATGCGACCGGCCTCACCGCATTGTCGCCTGGTTTTATGCCTGACCAAAGGTACTATCTTACCGATTTTCATATACTTTATGTGCAAATTTAAACCTTAATGTTGATAGCAACTAGGTTGTTTATACATTGTTGCATCTCGCAGAGACCCATTATATCTTTGAGTTGAGAATAGTTTCTGGATGAATGCATGATATTGTCTTTCATGCAGAAATAGAGATGGCAGATTGTAGAAGAGGTATCCTTTTGTTTTCGGATTTTTTTTTACTCATTACTTGTTTCATGTTGGTTTGTTTCCCTTATTTTCTTCTGGTCCAAATTTGCCAATAGTGTAGTGAAAATTTAGAGATGGACAGTCCAAATCTTTCTTTTCTTTCAAATGTAGAAGCTAAGCTCAACAAAGATATCTTCATGAATTTATTTGGCAACAAGATGAAATCAGAAAGAGATAACTTCCATTTTTTAAGTAACCATATTTGCTCACTGATTGGGCTATTATCTTCTAATTGTGTTTAATTTATAGGTTTTAAAAATTACATGTGAAAATTTAAACTATGATAATTGATTTAAATATTAATCACTAATACACAATTGTAGAAAAAAAAAGGACCTAAACAAGTGACCCTATCCAGAATCTAACAAGCCCATAATACTCATAATAAAAATAGGGTTACAAATATATTTTTTGCCATGCCATTGGTCCTTTGAACTCCATTTAATCAAAATCAGCTAAGATATTTAATTTTTTTTCACAAAATGTGAACTTCCCCACCATATTTCTATTTTATTTATTTTATTTATTTATTTATTTCCTTGATTTTTTAAAAAAATTTGTGACCCAGCCAATTTTGGAACCCTGGTTGGGGTGACCCAAGTCCGAGCCACTCAAGTCTTTTTGTATCTCGAAGTCGTTCGGAGTTCGTGGTTTGCTCAACCGTAGGTTTGAGGCTCGTCGCCTGCCCCACTATGGGATGGTCCATTACAACCGGTGGTTCAATCGCGGACCTTTGTCTTTATTTTGCCTTAGCAAGAAAGGCGATCTCCTGAAAACCTAACACCTATGCGTTACTTCTGTCACAACACCGTTTCTTCATACAACATTACAGCTTGCCCCTAAGATAAATTTCAAGAGGACGAAGTGGAGGATAGTTTTGTCTGGGGAATATCAAGCTTCATATGGATTCCGGGTAACATTGGCGAATTGAGCAACCTAAGATACCAAATGGCGAAGTTGTCACCATATTGGTTGAAGGCATCTCCTTGGTGCTATCTACTGGAATTCTCTTCGATGGCTATAGAATTTGAATGGGCTTGAATGGGCCTATTGAGATCCGAAGTCCCCGGGATCACCGACATTCCGGTGGGTTTGGCGATATCAAAGGTACTATCTTACGATTTCATAGTTTTATATGTGCAAATTCTAAACCTTAATGTTGATAGCAACCAGGTTGTTGCCATTGTAGCATTCATAGAGACCCAATATCTCTATGAGTTAAAGAATATTCTGATCTAATGCATGATACTCTTTCAATCAATGCGTAAAAAAGAGGATGGCGTGTAGAAGAGGTATCGATTGTTTTTGATTTTGTCTTTTACTCACTTCCTTGTTTTCATGTTGGTATTGTTTCTTTATTTTCTTCTGTCCACCAGCAATTGTGAAGTGAAAATTTGAGATGGACAAAAAATCGGTCATCTTTTCTTTTCAAATCACCGAGCTAAGCTCAACAAAGATATCTTCTCCATAAATTTATTGAGACAACATGAACCGGAAAGACACATCTTCCATTTCTTATGTAACCATATCTCGTCCCAAAATTGGGCTATTGTCTTCTAATCTTGTTTAATTAAATGATATTAAAAAATTACAGGTGAAAATTTAAACCATGATAATTGATATAAATATTAATCACTAATACACAATTGTAAAGAAAATGGACCTGAACAAGTGACCCGTCCTGATTTAACCAAGCCCATACGCCTCATAAGAAGAAAAGGGTTTGAAATATATTTTGCTTCACCCATTGGTCCTTGAACTCCATTTAATCAAATCAGCCAAATATTTTACTTTTTTTCACGACAAAAGAATCCTTCCTGGCAAGAAATTTTTTTTTTTTTTTTTTATAATTTTTTTTTTTGCTTGATTTTAAATTTTTTGAACATTTTTTCGAACCCGGTTAGAGGACCTGGGGAGCTGCTAAATAGGATTTTCGATTTTGAGTCGCCTGAGTTCACGCTCACACAGCCCTTCTGTTCGGTGGTCGCCCCTCCTAATTTTGGATGGTCCATTTTCAATCGTGGACCTTTTTTGTTTTGTTCTCCTTACATGAAAGTTTACTTCCTTCCCAACGTTAGCATATCAACACCTGCTTGGTGCGATTTGCCCTTCCCAATTTTGAGGATGGTCATGCCTTCGCAAGGGGAATTCTGTGTTCATATGGACTTAGTAACATTGATGGGATTGAAAATGAAGATACCAATGTTTTTGCCTTTAAGGCATGGTCCCACCCCAGAAGGACCACGATCCACTCAGAATTTGAATGGGGCCTAACCCCTCGCAAGAAGTTTGGATCAGCTCGCCTCCTGCCTTCTATCAAAGGCCGGTACTCATTCATGGAATTCCAGTTTTTTATGTGCAAATTCTGAACCTTGTTGATTCCAAATCCAGGTTGTTAGCTGCATTAGTTTTCTATGACTGGGAATTTCAACGAATGCAATATTGCCTTTCAATGCAGAAAATTGCATGGCGCTGTAGAAGAAAGCATCAATTTTGTTTTGATTTTCTTTTACTCACCTCTACTTGTTTCATGCTGTTTGTTTTATTTTCTTTCCGCCCATCCGCAATAGTGTAGTGAAAATCTTGATAGTCCAAATCATATCTTTTCTTCAATCGCCGAAGTTAAGCTCAACAAAGATATCTTCATAAATTGAATGGGGACAACATGAACTCTGAAAGATACATCTTCCATTTTAAGTAACCATATTTGCTCCGCTATTATCTTCAAAAATTACAAAAAATTACAAGTGAAAATTTAAACTATGACAATTGATATAAATATTAATCACTAATACACAATTGTAGAAAAAATGGACCTTAAACAAGTGACCCCGTCCAGGGTCTAACCAAGCCCATACACCGATAATAAAAAATAGGTTAGAATATATTTTGCTTCGCCATTGGTCCTGAACTCCATTTCATGAAAAATCAGCCCAGATATTTAACTTTGTTCACAAAATGAGAACATCCCCACAAAATTTTTTTTTTTTATTTTTTTTTTTTTGCCCTCGCTTTTATTTTCTTTTGTCCGACCACCTATTTTGGAACCCGGGTTAGTGTGTCCAGGTTGGGATCGACGATAAGTAAGGATTTTTGAATCTCTCGAGTCAGTTTGAGTTAGATGTTTGGTAATGTACCTCGATCGGGTTCATGCCCTAGTATGGGATGGTCCATTACAAACCGTGGTTTAAATTTGTGACCTTTTGTTCTTTGTTTTGCCTTTCGCAAGAAAGGCGACATCTCCTTGAAAACCCAATGCTACGCGCCTTCTGTCAACACCGCCTCCCTCGTTGCTACATTTCAGCTTCTCCCTAAGATAAATTTCAAGAGGACGAAAGGGAGGATAGTTTTCGTGCAATGGGAATTTCAAGCTTCATATGGAATTTAGTAACATCGTATGATTGAGCAGCTAAAGATACTCAATGAAATTAGTTGTCACCATATTGGGTGAAGGTATCTCCCTGGTCTATCTGGTGGACCGCTTTCTGAGACTGACTATAGAATTTGAATGGGCGACGGGATTCCCCGCGAAGAAGTTTGATCAGCTAAGCCTCGACATTCTCAGCTGGTTTCTGCAGAAGGAAGGTACTATCTTCCACGCACCAAGTTTTTTATGTGAAAATTCTGAACCTTAATGTTGATGACAACCTAGGTTGTTTCGTTGTTACATTCGGCAGAGAACACCATTATGACTTGGAGAATATTCTGGACTTAATGCATGATATTGTCTTTCAATGCAGAAATAGAGAGCATGGCGGTGCAGAAGAGGTATTAATTTTGTTTTTGGATTTTTCTCTTTTTACTCATTTTTACTTGTTTCCCCATGTTGGGTTTGTTTTCTTATTTTTTCTTTCCGTCCATCTGGCATGGTGTAGTGAAAATTTGAGATGATGGACAGTCCAAATCGCTTCTCATGCTTCTTCGAATCGCCGAAGACTAAGCTCAACAAAGATATCTTCGGCCATAAATTTATTGGGGACAACATGTACTCGAAAAGATACATCTTCCATTTCTTAAAGCAACCATATCTGCTCCTTTATTGGGTTATTGCCTTCCTAATTGTTTTAATTTATTGGCATTAAAAAATAACATGTGAAAATTTAAAATATGATAATTGATATAAATATTAATCACTAATACACAAATTATAGAGAAAAATGGACCTAAAACAAGTGACCAGGTCCCGGATCTAACCAAAACAATCGCCTCATAATTAAAATAGGGTTTGAAATATATATTTTCCCTTGCCATTGGTCCTTGAACTCCATTTAATCAAAATCAGCCCGCACATTTAACTTTTTTTCACAACAATAAATCTTCCAATCCAAAAAAAAAAAAAAAAAAAATTTATTTTTATTTTTTTTGCTTGATTTTTTTTATTTTTTGGACCGAACCACCTATATTTTTCGGAACCAGGGTGGTGTGACCCAATTCAGAACTGACACAAGTGGATTTTCGTGATTCTTCGTGTTCGAGTTCGCTCGCAAAGCCCTCTCGGCCCGTGGTCATACCAACTTTATTATGGGATGGTCCATTATCAACCGGTGGTTCAATCGTAATTTGTTTTCTTTGTCTTTGTTTTGCCTTCTGAAAACCACCTTGAAAACTAACTAACGCGTTTCCTTCTGTCAACACCGTCTCCTTTCGCACAACATTTCAGCTTCTTTTCCTAAGATAAATTTCAAGAGGACGAAAGGATAATTTCGTCGGTGGGAATTTCAAGATTCATATGGATTCTAGTAACATTAAGGGATTGAGCGGGCTAAAAGATGCTCAATGAAGGAGGCTGTCACCATATTGGGTGAGGCATCTCTAGTGCTATCTTTGATGGAATGCTCTTTTTGACGTCTATAGAATTTGAATGGCCGCAAGGATTCACCAAGAAGTCAGATCAGCTCAGCCTCGGATTTCTCGGCTAGTTTGGTGCACCAAAGCTACTATCTTACTGGATTCCGGAAGTTTTTAGGCAGGTACAAATTTCTGAACCTTTACTGTTGATAGCATCTAGGTTGTTGCCATTGTTGCGTTAGCACAGAGGGCCATTTTATATCTATGACTTTGATAATATTTTTGGGCCGAATGCATGATAATCGCCTAGAGCATGAAGTGTAAAACAAGTATCAATTTTGTTTTTTTGATTTTGTCTTTAACTCAATTTATCACTTGTTTCATGTTGGTTTTGTTTCTTATTTTCTTACGTCCATCTACAATAGTGTAGTGAAAATTCCGAGATGGACAGTCAAATAAATCTTTTCTTTTTTTCAAATCACGAGCTATGCTCAACAAAGATATCTTCGCATAAATTTATAGGGGGACAACAAGAACTTCGAAAGATATATCTTCCATTACTTAAAAGTAACCATATCTGCTCCTTAATTGGGCTATTATCTTCTAATTGTGTTTAATTTATTGGTAATAAAAATTATTGTAAAAAATTTAAAACTATGATAATTGATATAAATATTAATCACTAATACACAATTGTAGAAAAAAATGGACCCAAACAAGTGACCCATGTCCAGGATCTAACCAAGCCCATATACATAAATAAAAATAGCGTTTAAATATATTTCTGTTTCATACATTGGTCCTCCTGAACCCATTTAATGAAAATGAGCTCCAGATATTTAACTTGTTCACAACATGAGAACTTCCCCATGATATTTTTATTTTATTTTTTATGTTTTTTTTTTGCTTGATTTTTTATATTTCTTTTGACCGGCCACCTATTTTTGGAACCCGGTTAGACCCAAATTCGGGAGTGACTCCGTGGGATTTTTAGAATCTCTGAATCAGTTCGGAGTTCGGTGCGGTAATGTACCGGTTTGGGTGGTGCGCCAGCCCCATTATGGGATGGTCAATTACAAACTTTGTTCAATCAGGACCTTTATCTTTCTTTTGCCTTCGCAAGAAAGGCGGTCCTGAAAACCTAACCCTAGCTGCCTTCTGTCAACACCGTCTCCATGTGTACTGCATTTCGGCTTCTCCCTTAAGATAAATTTCCAAGGGCGGCGGAGGATTGGTATTTTCGCGGTGAGTGGGAATTTCAAGCTTCTTATGGATTCTAGTAACATTGGCGGGATTGAGCAGCCAAAGATTCTCGAGGGCTGGCCCTGCCATATTGGGTGAAGGCATCTCCCTGGTGCTATCTCATGGACTGCGCTTGACGGGGCGGCTATAGAATTTGAATGGGCTTGCAGGGGATTCCTTTTGTTTGATCAGTTCGCCGACATTTCTCGGCGGTTTCTGAGCCCATTCATCAAAACTATCTTTACAGAATTCGTGGTTTTTTTGTGCAAATTTGAACCTTAATTATTGATATAAACTAGGTTGTTGCCATTGTTCCATTATTAAGACTCATTATCTCTATGACTTTAGAGAATATTCGGGCGAATGCATGATAATCGCTCTTTCAATGCAGAAATAAGGGATGGTAATGTAGAAGAGGTATCATTGTTTTTGATTTTAATTTTTACTCACTTCCTTTGTTTCATGTTGGTATTGTTTCTTTTTATTTTCTTTTGTCCATCAGCAATTGTGTAGTGCAAATTCTCGAGATGGATATCAGAATTGCTCATCTTTTCTTTCAAATTGTCGAAGCTAAGCTCTTCAAAGAATATCTTAACCATAAATTTATAGGGGGACAACATGAACTTCGAGATACATCTTCCATTTCTTAGGTAACCATATCTGCTCCTTAGTTAATGTCTTCTAATGGGTGTTTAATTTATTGATATAAACGGTTACATGTAAAATTTAACTATGATAATTGTTATAACATAATCACTAATACACGCTTTGTAGAGAAAAATGGACCTAAACAAGTGACCTGATCGTGGATCTAACCAAGCCCATGCGCCTCATAATAAAAAATAGGGTTGAAATATTTTGCTTCCTCGCCATTGGTCCTTCAACTCAATTTAATCAAAATCAGCCCGGATATTTAACTTTTTCACAATATGTAAAACTTCCGGGACGATTTTTTTATTTATATAAATGTGTTTTTTTGCTTGATTTTTCTATTTCTTTTGATCGAGCCACCTATTTTTCGGAACCGGGTTTGTGTGACCCAAGTCAGGAGTAACTCAGAGTAGGATTTTTGTATCTCCGAAATCCGGTTGGTTATTGGTTCGCGACAAACTCTGGTCGGCGGTCGCCTGCCCTAATTGTGGGATGGTCCATTACAAACTGTGTTCAATCGCGACCTTTGTCTTGGTTTTGCCTTTAAGAAAGGTGATCTCCTTGAAAACCTAACGCTACGTGCGGCAGGTACTTTGTCAACTCGGCGGTCCCTCGTGACAGCATTTCTCGCTTCTTCCGGTAGATTAATTTCAAGAGGATGAGCGGAGGATCGCTGATGTGATTGGGAATTTCAAACTTCATAAGTATCCAACATTGGCAAAATTGGAGCAGCCAAAGATACTCACAGCGAGGCTGCCATATTGGGGTGAAGGCATCTCGGTGAGCTATCTCAGACCGTTCTTCGGAGGCTATAGAATTTGAATGGGCTGGTAGGGATTCGCCCGTAAGTCCGATCAGCCTCCGGACATTCTCCTCAGCTGGTTTGCGCAGACCAAAGGTACCATCTTCTGCTCGATTCCGTGAAGTTTTTATGTGCAAATTATGAACCTTAATGTTGATAGAAACTATGATGTTGCCATTGTTGCATTCGTAGACCCATTATATCGATGACTTAGAGAATATAATCGAATGCGATCTTGTCTTTCAATACAGAAAAAGAAGATGGCAATGTAGAAGAGGTATCCGTTTTGTTTTTGGTTTTTGTCTTTACTGACTTCCTTTTGTTTCATGATGGTTTTGTTTCTATTTTCTTTTGTCCATTTAGCAATTGTGTATTGAAAATTCTGAGATGGATACTACAGATTGCTCATCTTTCTTTTAAATCGCCCGGCGCTAGATCTTCAAAGATATCTTCGCTTTAAATTTATTGCGGGACAACAAGAACTCAGAAAGTCATACATCTTCCCTTTTTCTTATGTAAACCATATCTGCTCCTTAATTGGGCTATTGTCTTCTAATCAGAGTTTAATTTAATGATATTAAAAATTACATGCGAGAAAATTTAAACTATGATATTTGGATATAAATATTAAACACTATTACACCATTGTAGAGAAAAATGGACCTAAACAAGTGACCCCGGTCAGGATCTAACAATCAATACTCCTCATAATAAAATAGGGTTAGAAATATATTTTGCTTCGCCATTGGTCCTTCAACTCATTTAATCAAAATCAGCCAAATATTTAACATTTTTTTCAAAAATGAACTTCTCCTCGATATTTATATTTTAAAATTATTTTATTTTTTATTTTTTATTTTTGCTTGATTTTTTTAAATTTCTTTTGACCATACCATCTATTTTCCTGAACCGGGTTAGTGTGACCAAGTGGGAGAGTGACTCAACTAGGATTTTCATATGTCCCGGTCGGTTCAAGAGTTCATGTTAAGCACAACCCTAGTTCTCGTCTGCCCTAATTATGGGATGGTCCATTACAACCGTGGATCAATCAGGACCTTTGTCTTTGTTTTCGCCTTCTAAGAAAGGTTGGGCGTCTCCTTGAAACCCAACCCTAGCGTGCCTTCTGTCAACACCGCTCTCCCTGCACGGGCGCCAGGTTCTTCTTCGAATATTAATTTTAAGGGACGAAATGGAGGATCATTTTTGTGCGGTGGGAATTTTAAAGATTCATATGGATTCTAGTAACGTTGGCTGGATTGGCGACCGAAGATACTCCACGAGGAGGTTTGTCACCATATTGGGTGAAGGCATCTCCCCGGTGCTATCCTCGATGGACTGCCTTCATACGGCAATAGAAATTGAATGGGCTGGCAGGGGATTCGCGAAGTCTGATCTGATCACTCTGACATTCTCAGCTGCTGCCATGAACCAAAGGTACTATCTTACTACGATTCCGCGGGTTTTATGTGCAAATTGAACCTTAATGTTGATAGCAACTAGGTGGTTGCCATTGTTGTGACCCTTGCAGACCCATTATATCGATGACTTAGAGAATATTCCCAGACGAATGCATGATACCGCTATTTCAAATGCAAAATAGGATGGCAGTGTGAAGAGGTATCGGTTTGTTTTGGGTTTTGTCTTTTACTCACTTTTGTTTCATGTTGGTTTTGTTTCTTATTTTCTTACATTGCATCAGCAATTGTGTAGTGAAAAATTTTGAGATGGACAGTCCAAATCGCCATCTTTTTTTTCAAATCACGAGCTAAGCTCAACAAAGATCTTCTGACACCACTTAATGAGGGACAACATGAACTTCGGAAAGATACATCTTCCATTTCTAAATGTAACCATATCCGCTCCCTATTGGGCTATTATCTTCTAATCGTTTTAATTTATTGATATTAAAAATTACTTGTGAAATTTTAAACTATGCTAATTGATATAAATATTAATCACTAATACACAATTGAAAGAGAAAATAGATCGAAACAAGTGACCCCGGGTCCAGGGATCTAACCAAGCCCATACATACTCAAAATAAAAATAGGGTTGGAAATATATTTTGCTCTCGCCATTGGTCCTTTTTTAACTCCATTTAATCAAAAATCTGCTCGTGATATTTAACTTTTTTTTCATAAAAAAGAACTTCCCCACTATTTTTTTTTTTTCTTTTGTATTTTCTTGTTTTTGAAATTTCTTTTGACCGAGCCACCTATTTTCCAGAACCGGTTATCGTTGACCCAAGTCGGGGCGACTCAAGCAGGATTTTCGTATCTCTGAGCCCGGTCGAGTTCGTGGTTCGCACAGCCCTGGTTAGGTGGTCCTACCCTACCTATGGGATGCTCCATTAAAAATTGTGTTAAATCGTGGATCGTTGTCTTTTGTTTTGCCTTCGTGAAGAAAGGCTTATCTCCTTCAAACCTAACGCTTAGCGTGCCTTTTGTCAACATCGCCTCCTCTCGATACCGCTTTTGGCTTCTTCCCGAAGAATAATTTCAAGAGGACGAAATGAGGATCATTTTTGTGTTGTGGGAATTTCAAGCTTCATATAGGATTCTAGTAACATTGGCGATTGTTGTGCCAAAGATATGTCCGCTAAGGAGGTTGTCACCAAAATGGGTGAAGGCATCTCCTGGTGCTATCTCCCATGGACTGCTCTTCGACGGCTATAGAATTTGAATGGGTTGGCAGGGATTCTTGGCAGAGATGTTTGGTCAACTCCGCCCTCACGACATTCTCAGCTGGTTTGCCTGCACCAAAGGTACTATCTTTCTGGATTCCCAAAGTTTTTATGTGCAAAATTCTCAACCTTAATGTTGATAGAAACTAGGTTTGTAGCAATTGTTGGATTCAGTAGAGACCCATTATATCGATGAGTTAGAGAATATTCTGGACTAATGCATGATATTGTCTTTCAATGCGTAAAAATAGAAGATGGCGGTGAAGAGGTATCAGTTTTATTTTGGTTTTTGTCTTTACACCTGGCCCTTGTTTAATGTTGGTTTTGTTTCATACTTTCATCTGTCCATCAACAATTGTGTACAGAAAATTCTGAGATGGACAAGTAAATCGCCATCTTTTCTTTTCAAATCACCGAAGCCAAAGCTCTACAAAATATCTTCGCCATAAATTTATTGGGACAACATGAACTCCCGAAAGATACATCTTCCATTTTTATGTAACCATATCTGCTCCTTAATTAGGCTATTGTCTTCTAATGGTGTTTAATTTATTGAAATTAAAAAATTACTTTGTGAAAATTTAAACTATGATAATTGATATAAAATTAATCACTTGTACACAATTGTAGAGAAAAAAATTGACCTAAACAAGTGACCTGGGATGTAAACTGTAAAAAACCCATACACCTCATAATAAAAATAGGGTTAGAAATATATTTTGCTTACGCCATTGGTCATTGAACTCCATTTAATCAAAATTAGCCCAGATATTTAAATTTTTTCGCAAAATGTGAACATCCCCACTTATATATATTTTTATTTAAATTTATTTTATTTTATTTTTTTTGTTTTTTGCTAGATTTTTTTGTCATTTCTTTTGACCTAATCACCTATTTTTTGGAACCCGGTCAATGTGACCCAAGTCGGATGCGACTCAAGTAGGATTGTCATATCTCTCAGTTCCGCTTCAGAAGTTCGTGTTAGCGACAGCCCTGGTTCGTTGTCGTCTGCCCTACTTATGGGATGGTCCATTACAAACTGAGTTCAATCGTGACCTTTTGTCTTTGTTTTGCCTTCGCAAGAAAGGCGATTTCTTTGAAACCTAACGCTTAGCATGCCTTCGTCAATACCGCTCTGCATAACGCGTTTCAGCTTTCCCGAAGATTAATTTTTAAGAGGGGAGCAAAGGATCGCTGAAATGGGTGGGAATTTCAAGCTTCATGGATTCTTGTAACATTGGCGGGATTGAGTAAGCCAAAAGATACCGCAAGGAGGTTGTTGTCACCATATTGGGTGAAGGCATCTCCCTGGTGCTATCTCGACCGACTGCTCTTGATTGACTATAGAATTTGAATGGGGCAGCATGGATTCTTCTGCGAGTAGTCCAATCAACTTCGCCTCGACATTCTTAACGATTGCGCAGACCAAAGGTGTACTATCTCATAGTCGCCTCTCGACAATCTTAGCTGGTTTGTGCAGACCAAAGGTACTATCTTAATGGATTCTTTAGTTTTAATGTGCAAATTTGAACCTTAATGTTGATAGCAACTAGGTTATGCCATTGTTGCATTCGCGAGACCCTTATATATATCGATGACTTGGAGAATATTCTGGACGAATGCTTCATACCGTCTTTCAATGCAGAAATAGAAGATGGCAATGTAGAAGTGGTATCAGTTTTGTTTTTGGTTTTTATCTTTTACACACTTCCTTGTGTCATGTTGGTTTTGTTTCAATTTTGTCCATCAAAGCAATTGTGTAGTGAAAATTCTAAGATGGACAGTTTGAATCGCTATCTTTTTAATTCAAATCACATCTAAGCTCTACAAAGATATCTTTGCCCATAAATTTATTATTAGGGGGAGAACATGACTGAAGGATACCATCTTCCATTTCTTATATAACCATATCTTCTACTTAATTGGGCTATTGTCTTCCTAATGGTGTTTAATTTATTGATATTAAAAAATTATATGTGAAAAATTTAAATTATGATAATTGATATAAATATTAATCACTAATACACAATTGTAGAGAAAAATGGACCTAAACAAGTGACTCCCTGAGATCAACCAAGCATAGGCCTCATAATAAAATAGGGTTAAATATTTTTTGTGACCGCCATTGGTCCTTGAACTCCATTTAAAAAATGGCATAGATATTTAACTTGTTTCTCAAAAAATGTGAACTTCCCCTACATTTTATTTTTTTATTATTTGTGTGTTCGAAAGATTTTTTATAATTTCTTTTGACCGAACCCACCTATTTTTCTGGAACCTGTGTTAGTGTTACCCCAAATCAGAAATCGAGGGACTCATGTGGGATTTTTCGTTATCTCCGAAGCCTGTTCAGTTAGTGTTAGCGACAACCCTGGTTCCTCAGAAGTCATTTGCCCCTACTTATGGGATGGTCTACAAACCGGTGGTTCAATCGTTACCTATGTCTTTGTTTTTGCCTTCGCGAAGAAAGGCGACTCTCATCAAAACCTGCAACGGGCGTGCCTTACGTCAACCACCGCCTCCTGTTCTACTTGGCTTCTTCCCAAGAGCTATTTCAAAAGACAAACGAGGATTGTTTTAGATGGGAGGGAATTTCAAGCTTCATATGGATTCGGTAACATTGGCGGGATTGAGAAGCCAAAGATACTCAATTTAAGGAGGTTGTCACTATATTGGGTGAAGGCATCTCCTCGGTGCTATCTCGATGGACTGCACTTTGGGACGCAATAAATTTGAGTTGGGCGGCAAGGGATTCTCCGAAAGTAGTCTGATCAGCTTCATCTCGACATTTTCAGCTGGTGTGCACCAAGGTACTATCTTACCGATTCTCAGTTTTTATGTGCAAATTCTCAACCTTAATGTTGATAGAGAAACTAAGTTCCAACAACAATTGTTGCATTAAGTAGGGCATGCTCGATGGTTAGAGAATATTCAGACGAATGCTTGATCTGTCTTTCAATCACTGAGAAAATAGAAGATGGCGGTGTAGAAGGGTATCAGTTTTGTTTTTTGGCTTTAGTCTTTTACTCCGATCCTTGTTTCATGTTGGTTTTGTTTCATATTTTCATCTTGTCCATCCAACAATTGTAGTGAAAATTCTGAGATGGATGATGCAAATCGCTCATCTTTTCTTTCAAATCATGACTAGAAACTCTACAAGATATGCATACATAAATTTATTGGGGGACAACATGAACTTCGAGGAAGATACATCTTCCATTTTTATGTAACCATATCTGCTCTAATTAGGCTATTATTCTGCTTCTAATCGTGTTTAATTTATTGATATTAAAAATTAAGGGAAAATTTAAACCATGATAATTGATATGAAATATTAATCACAATTGTAGAGAAAACGCCCTCTAAACAAGACCCACCTGATGTAACCAAGCCCACAACACTTATAATAAAATAGGGTTGAAGAGAGCATTGTTTCGCTATTGGTCCTTGAACTCCATTTATTCACCAGCCCAGCCATTTGTCCTTTTTCACAAACATGAGAAACTACCCTAATTAAATATTTTTTTTATTTATATTTTTTTTTTTTTGCTTGATTTTTTTTTAATTTCTTTGACCGAGCTCTATTTAAACTTGTGGTTAAGTAGGACCCAAGTCTAGAGGACCAAGTAGAATTTTTTGTATCTCTTTGTTCGCCCTGGAGTACATGTTTGCACAGCCCTGCCCTAGTCGCCTCATTTAATTATGGGATGGTCCATTTCAAACCTGTTCAATCGTAACCTTTGTCTTATTTTTCTTGCCTTCACAAGAAAGCATGCATCTCCTTGAAACCTAACGCTTAGCGGCAGGTTCTCTGTCAATATCGCCTCCCTCAGGAACATTTTAGCTTCGGCCCGGAAAGAAAATTTCAAGAGGATCTGAAATGCATATAGTTTCTGGATTTGTAGAATACCAAGCTTCCGCGCTGACTACACAAGGTGATTATACCCGGCAGACATCAAGGAGGCTGTCACCATATTGGGTGAAAGGCATCTCCTTGGTGATATCTCTTCGGCTGGACTGGGTTCTTCTGACGGCTATAGAATTTGAATGGGTCTGTAGGATTCTCAGAAGAAGTCCACCTCCCATTCTTTATTATTGCGCAGCACCAAGTACCATCTTTACTCCTGATCTCATAGCTTTATGCAAATTCAAACCCCAAAGCCGATAGCAACTAGGTTGTTGCTACATTGTTGGCCCCATGAGAGACCCATTATATCTAAGTGAGTTAGAGAATTCTCGACTAATGTACGATAATCGGGCTTCAATGCGCAACAGAGGGATGGCAAAGGTAGAAAAGGTATCAGATTAGTTTCGACCCGCCTTTACCACTGTCGCCGCCAGGCCGTTTTGCTTTTCATCCAGCGAGCAATTGTGAAGTGAAAATCTCGTGATGGACAAAGCCAGCAAATCGGCCATTCTTCTCTTAAATCACCTAGCTAAGCTCAACAAAGCATCTTCGCCATAAATTCATTGGGGACAAATATGAACCTGAAAGAGACACATCTTCCACTACTTAATGTAGAATCCATATCTGTCTTCTAAATTGGGCTATTGTCTTCATCGTGTTTTAATTTATCGGAGACATTAAAAAATTACGTGAAAATATAAACTATGCTAATTGATATAACATTAATCATCATTAATAATAATAATTGTAGAGAAAATGGACCTAAACCAAAGGACCTTGGCCTGATGTAACCAAGCCCACAATTTCACAATAAAAAATAGGGTTTGAAACACTGCTTGAGTCACCAATCCAACCTACTATCCAAACACGTTCTAACATTTAACTTTTTTCACAACATGTGAACTTCCCTACCTAAATATTTATTTTATTTTATTTTATTCATTTTTATTTT